>RJWK010013803.1:0-26457 GCA_004363435.1 Platanista minor
AAAAAAAAAAAAAAAAAAAAAAAAAAAAAAAAAAAACAGACTCCCCTAATGGGCATTTGAGATGCCATTTTGAGTTTTAAAGCAGCAGGACAGACAGCAGATCCTCTGGGTTCTGATAGGGAACAATGAAATCAATCAAGCAGCTAAACGCTGATATTAAAGGCCGGTGGCACCCACTGTGGCGTTTCCATTGGTCATATTCATCCTTCCCGATTTGGGGGTCAGCTATAATTCACAGTCAGTGCTAAAACACTTGAAGAAGTATTTATTATCTTCCAGACACAATTTATTGCTTTTGATTATTCAGTTTTCATTACTATGGGAAAGCAAGATTAAATTGTTTCAGAAGTGACTGCTTATATTAATCTTTCACACACATGCTCCACGTAAAACTCTCTGTCAGGGAAACAGATATAATTCCTGCTGCCAAAACAGCCATAGATAAAAGTAAACAAACACGAAATAAAAATAATTCTAGAGTCCATTCTGGAGAACAGAAGCAGGCAGAGAAGATAGAAAGTGACGGGTTCAGAGCACAGGGGGGGGAGGGAAAAATGCTTGAGAGTGCATTTATTAGACCCAGCAAATTTATTCTATGAACACTTCAATTTCAACAGTCATTTAAATTAGCTCTTTATTTAACTGTGAAATTAGATTACTCCTCCGTCTCATGTGCAGTACACTTATGAACTTAATAGACGACAAGGAGGGAGGCGGGAGTCACACGACATCTTTGAATCCAAACACATTGCCTCTTGGCACTTGGAGAGATTGGAAACAACCACCTCACTTTACACAACAGGAACCTGAGACCCAGAAAGGTTAAGGGACATTCCCGAGGTCACACAGCTAGAGAACAGCAAAACCAGAACTACAACCAACTTTCAGAGCAAGCCTATGCCATTAGACCACTCGGTTAACACGTAATCGGCTAGTTTGGGGGTTTGAAAACACAATTATGACCATGCTTTTGGTAAAATATTACTTTCCTTTTGACTTTCCCTCTCCTTGTGGAAACTCTCCTTCGACACTGCATGGCATTCCGCTCCATCTCTAATTTCAGTTTCTTCAGTTGACACCCGTCCACCATGACCACTCATGCAATGGATGCACCTTAACACTCTAGTCTTTCTTCTTTACATGCTGAAGACTCTAATTACAAACACCTCTGAGCTGCATGAGCTGCTTGTAAATCTTGGAGATTAATCCTTTGTCATTTGCTTCATTTGCAAATATTTTCTCCCATTCTGAGGGTTGCTTTTGGTCTTGTTTATGGTTTCCCCCAATCCAAAAATGGGCGGAAGACCTAAAAAGACATTTCTCCAAAGAAGATACACAGAGTGCCAACAAATACATGAAAGAATGCTCAACACCATTAATCATTAGAGAAATGCAAATCAAAACTACAATGAGATATCACCTCACACCCGTCAGAATGGCCATCATCAAAAAATCTACAAACAATAAATGCTGGAGAGGCTGTGGAGAAAAGGGAATCCTCTTGCACTGCTGGTGGGAATGTGAATTGGTACAGCCACTATGGAGAACAGTATGGAGGTTCCTTAAAAAACTACAAATAGAACTACCATATGACCCAGCAATCCCACTGCTGGGCATATACCCTGAGAAAACCATAATTCAAAAAGAGTCATGTACCAAAATGTTCACTGCAGCTCTACTTACAATAGCCAGGAGATGGAAACAACCTAAGTGTCCATCATCGGATGAATGGATAAAGAAGACGTGGCACATATATACAATGGAATATGACTCAGCCATAAAAAGAAACGAAATGGAGTTATTTGTAGTGAGGTGGATGGACCTAGAGTCTGTCATACAGAGTGAATGAAGTAAGTCAGAAAGAGAAAGACAAATACCATATGCTAACACATATATATGGAATCTAAGAAAAAAAAAGAAATGTCGTGAAGAACCTAGGGGCAGGATGGGAATTAAGACACAGACTTACTAGAGAATGGACTTGAGGACATGGGGAGGGGGAGGGGTAAGCTGTGACAAAGTGAGAGAGTGGCATGGACATATATACACTACCAAACGTAAAATAGATAGCTAATGGGAAGCAGCCGCATAGCACAGGGAGATCAGCTCGGTGCTTAGTGACCATCTGGATGGGTAGGATAGGGAGGGTGGGAGGGAGGGAGGGAGGTGCCAGAGGGAATAGATATGGGGACATATGTATATGTATAACTGATTCACTTTGTTATAAAGCAGAAACTAACACGCTATTGTAAAGCAATTATACTTCAATAAAGATGAAAAAAAAAAAAAAACACCTCTGAGCATCACTGCCCAAGAGCTTTTTATTCCAGCCACAGAAGTGCAAACCACCTGTGCAGGACAATCTGGAAGGGCCAGCATCCATGTCCCTGGGAGCAGTCCTCAAGCAGCAATGGTCCAAGAGCTGTGGACAGGGGCTGCCTTGGCCTCAGCTGGGATAAATCTGAGGTGTGTTACACATCGTTTCCCAGAGCTTTCCAGCAGGGCTGAGCCCCACTGGCCCAAAGTGCTCACTGGCTTCATGACACACCCTTTACTGGCTTCTTTCCCTTCCTGGCCTCACTTCCTTACCTCCTACTAATGTTGCCCAGGATCCCCCCCTATTTAAGGGCTTGAATTCAAATCCTTGCCTCAAATTCTGCTTCTGGGGAAACCCATTATCCAAACACTATGCTGGACATCTCTAATTCTGTACTTCGACTTGGGCTGTTCTTTCTGTCAGGAGACACCTCCTGTGCATAACCACCTTTTCCGAGTTACCCATCCTCAAGGCTCTCGGCCAGGCTCTGCCCTCCCAAACCTCCTTAGCCAATCAGCCAGGGAGACCGCCGCCATCCGGAGAACTGTGCATCTCTCAGTAGCACAGGTCCCCTATGAAGATGCTTACGTGTGTATTTACTTTGACGACAATCCACAGCTTAAATCATGAGCTCCTGGGAGACCAACACCCTGTCATGTTCATTCTCACCTCCACCAGAGCCCCTGTGGTTCCATGTGGTAGGCTTTGCTCCACATCTGCTGAAAAAAGGTGAACTTTTTAGAAATGTCCTTAAATAAAACCATGTGTTTCTTCTTGAAGGATGCTTCCTTATGGAGTTATTTTTCTATCTTATGGGGAGATCTGGATTTCACATTGTATAATAAACATACCTAACCTAATAAGACGCAGTATATGAAAGAAAAGTGCTAAAATACTCTCAATTCTGTTTTAGATCAGAGGTACTGGAGCCTGGAGCCTGCCTGTTGCAGAAAAAAGAAATTTTAAATAGTCTTGTGTTTCATTACTTTGAGACCATTTGTTAATGTTGATGAAACAAACATTCCTGTAAGTGAAGGAATTTGAGCATCAGAGAATCCAATTGTATGCATCATGAAATTAACCTGGAGATTCTTGATGCTATAACAAAGGAAGGCTCTCCCACAAGCAGCCATAGGCCAAAGTAAGGATTTGTGCCTCTATCAAAGTTTTTCCTCATATATGCAACCTGAACCAGATCTGGGTCCCTTGGTTTCCTGAAGTTGGTATGACAGCTAGTTCATGGATCTGGTGGCTTAGCTGCCTTACAATCTATTATGCACACCAAAAGCCTGCAAGTCCCCAGCAGCTCCTAAGTCCATTTCCCATAAACTTGGTGCCCCAAATTTATCTTGGGGGAAACAACCACCATCTAATCCAGGGGGATCAAACAGTATAAACAAAAACACGAGGACAACTTGGCCTTTTCTCTATCCCTGCACTTCCTCTCCACTCCATCGGTCATGATCATGAGTCAGGACGTGATTTCCCTCATCCGAGAAATAATATCCCAGCAAGCCTTGGAACCTCGCTTTGTGTTTTTTGTATTTTTTAACTCAAATTGTGTTTTGGTTATAAAATTTAAAAATTCAAACAGTAGATAAAAACATGAAGAATAAAGAAAAAAATCACCTATATTCTAGAGATGGAGAATGCAGATGGCTGCAGAACAATGGTGAATGTATTTAATATGACAGAGCTATGCTCTTAAAGATGGTTAAATAGTAAATTTTATCTTATGTATATTTTAATTCAATTAAAAAGTCACCCAAAGGTAACCACTATTAATATTTCAGTTTAAATCCCTTCCAGACTTTTATGAATGAAGGCATAGGCCATCATATATCCACACATATTTTTTATGAGATCATACCAACATAACATTTCATATCTTCTAAATAATTTTAGCATGATTTTGGTAATCTTTTTTGATAAATAACATCATTTTTAATGACTAGATAACATTAAATTATATAGATTTGCCATCCTTTAACCAAGACCCCATTATTAGATATTTAGATTGTCAGTATTTTGTTTAATAAATGTATTTATTTATTTATTTTTGGCTCCGTTGGGTCTTCATTGCTGCGAGCAGGCTTTCTCTAGTTGCAGTGAGCGGGGGCTACTCTTCTTTGCGGTGCGTGGGCTTCTCATTGCAGTGGCTTCTCACGTTGCAGAGCACGGGCTCTAGAGCGCAGGCTCAGTAGTTGTGGCACACGGGCTTAGTTGCTCTGCGGCACGTGGGATCTTCCCGGACCAGGGCTCGAACCCGTGTCCCCCGCATTGGCAGGTGGATTCTTAACCACCGCACCACCAGGGAAGTCCTAGGTTGTTAGGTTTAAACCATCATCTCTGCATACTTTTCTAAAATCAGAATTGCCAGGCCAGAGGGAGACACATTTGTAAGTTTTCAACATACACTATCAGAGTACAAGCTATAATTCCACTTTATCTAAAGAAAGCCTCCCTTCCTATCCGTCCTCACCCAATTACTCTCCCTTAGCCCAGGTGTAATCATATCTCGGTCTCTCTTTCTTTCTTACTGTCTGTCTGTCCGTTTCTCTCTCTCTCTCTCTCTCTCACACGCACACACACACACACACACACACACACACACACACATACACACAGACATGCACATACTAATGATTGAACTTTAAATTCCATGTTGGCATCCAAGACAGCCATGATCAGGTTTCAACTACTTTTTTAGAGTTTACATCTCGCCCTCGCAATCATGCATTACACAGCAGAGCCAAGCTGGATTACTCCCAATGTTCCCATTAAGACCCTCAATTCCCTGTCTGTGTCCTTCCTTCCTGGAATAGCCTCACCCACCAGGAACACCTGTTGAAAATGTAATTTCTCAGCCCAGCTCAGTGTGGATTTGTTCCTGCCCTTCTCCATGCTCCATCATAATAATAGCTAATGTTTACTGAAATGCACTAACCAGGGGCTTATTTCATTTAACTTACAACAGCCCTGTGAGCTATATTGAAACAATTTCCCCTTTCATGCAGATGAGGACACTGAAGCTTGGAGAGGTTAAATAACTTGCTCAAGGTCACATAGCTAATAAGAGGGAGAGCTGGATCCAAACCCGGTTTCCCTGCCTACAATTAATCACTGTGTAATTAACATGGGCAAAACCCATAATTCAAAAAAGAGTCATGCACCGCAATGTTCACTGCAGCTCTATTTACAATAGCCAGGACATGGAAACAACCTAAGTGTCCATCGACAGATGAATGGATAAAGATATGGCACATATATACAATGGAATATTACTCAGCCATAAAAAGAAACGAGTTATTTGTAGTGAGGTGGATGGACCTAGAGACTGTCATACAGATAAGTCAGAAAGAGAAAAACAAATACCATATGCTAACACACACACACGCACACACACACACACACACACATATATATATATATATATATATGTAATCTAAAAAAAAAAAATGGTTCTGAAGAACCTAGGGACAGGACAGGAATAAAGACACAGATGTAGAGAATGGACTTGAGGACACGTGGAGGGGAAAAGGTAAGCTGGGACGAAGTGAGAGAGTGGCATGGATATATTTACCAAATGTAAAATACATAGCTAGTGGGAAGCAGCCACATAGCACAGGGAGATCAGCTCGGTGCTTTGTGTCCACCTAGAGGCGTGGGAGAGGGAGGGTGGGAGGGAGACTCAAGAGGGAGGAGATATGGGGACATATGTATATGTATAACTGATTCACTTTGTTATACAGCAGAAACTAACACACCATTGTAAAGCAATTATACTCCAATAAAGATGTTAAAAAAAGGAAAAAAAGAAAGAAACTGGAAACTCAGAGGCCAAAATGGAACCGATGGACCTCAAAGGCCAGAGCCATGTCTTGTTGGGTCCTTGCTCCAGGATCTGAGAAGCAGATTTTCATCTCTGCCCATAGGACAGGTAGTTCCTGATAGAACTAGGAACTGGGTTAGGAAGAGCCAGGTACCTGAAGTTATGCAAAGCTGGCAGACAGTGTATTAACTCTGACAGGTGGGAACCCATTCCTTCCAGAAAAGATTCCTGTCAAAGTAGAGTTAACTTTGGGTGTCAAACTACAGGGAGGATAAAGAGCCCTTCACATCTGAGAATCCTCAGGGTGTGTCACACATGAATGAAAGCATCATCAGAGGTACTTAATGCATTTACAAGTTAGAAATCTGGGAACTACTAGACCACAAAGATGATGTGAGGTCAGAAATGGTGTTTCATTCAAGTTAAAATCTCCAACACTTACCACAGTACTGGACACAGAGCAGATAATGAAAATACAAAGAAAACAGGAAGGCAGATAGAATCCCAAAGAATAAACTCCTTAGGAGCTGCGTTATCACCTTTGGCTGTTTCTTGTGATTCTAATGCCAGTTACTATCAGTCACAGTATAGACACCGGGGAAGAGCTACCCACTGGGGCACCGAAATTTCATACACGAGAACAAAAATTTAGAGATTATTTGGGACAGCCATTAAAAAAAAATAAAAACAGCTTCATTTCATGAATCCTGGCATACATATATCAACACTAAGTAATGTGTACACTGCTAGAATTACATTACGTTTATCCAATTGCCAGAACAATTCTGAGAAGCAGATGTGACATATTCATGCTACAGAGGATCAGAGGCACAGAAGGTCAAGCAGCTTGTGTCACACAGCTAATGAGTGCGGGAGACTGATTTTAGGTCAAGCTCTACCTGGCTCGAGAACCAGTGCTATGAACCAACATCAAAGGCTCTAGAATGAGGCAAAGGTTCTACAACAGCAGAAGCAGGAGAGGTTCCAAGTCCCTAAATCCTACTTGGGTTCTCTCCACATTGTATCATGATCACGAGCTTCTAAAGTGATGACCTCAAGCTTGCCTGACCACGTTTCCCACAGAAATAAGGCAGTCTGAGGGTTGTTCAGACTAACTACTGATGACGATTCTAGTCAACACAGATTTATTTTCAAGAGTGAAAAGAAGTACTTGGGCATGAGCCCGTATTGCGTTGGCTGTCAGCAGAAATGATGTAAATAAACCAGAACATGAGATTCTAAGAGAGTGACAGCCTCCCTTCATCCTCTTTCCTAAAAATCACGTGTGATGCACTCCCAGGGAGGAAAGAATTTCCATTGCAGCCCCACCTTGCTTTCCTGGCCTATGAGTTCTTCAAGTCCTGAACTCACCAGGCTCCCTTAATCCCTTGTGAGGTGAAACACTCCAAGACTGATAGTGCCTCTCACCTGATCGGTATCCTCTGAAGCTTATCACTCTCAACCAGAGTTGATGGCTCCCTTGAAAAAGTAGCTTTTTGTTGCCATTTAGCAAGCAGCTCAGCCCTCCATGAAGGTATCCAAGGATGCTGAGGGTTGGTTCACCCCTGGCCAACCTCAGGACCCAGAGCAGGCAGGGCCCAACAGGAAGGCTATAATCCTATATTCAAAAGCAACTAGGAAGCTATCTTTTAAAGAAATCCAAACAAGAGAAAAGTTTCATTCACGAAGCAGTTCACTGCAGCATTATTTACAATAATAAGAAAGAATTGGCAAGTACCTTGAAAGTCCAACAGGGAAGAACGCTAAATGACTTAAATACGATGCGCTCACATGATGAAAGATTATGCCGACTACAAACATAACGCTTATAAAGGTACTTATTGTCATTGGAAAGTGTTCCCTTATTAAGTCACCTGACAAAAACACAAGACATAGAAGTATGTAAGCCATGCAATCTTACAATTTTTTAAAAGTTCACAGAAAACACGGTAGAAGGAACATACTCAAACATTAATGATCCTACTACACTATGATCAGAGTTATCATTTTTCATTTCTGCTCCTTTTTCATACTTCTTCAGTAGCTTCCAAATGTTCTATAATTGGCAAACAATCCTTCTAAAACTAGGGAAAATTCAAAACTTAGGACATTCAGCACTAAGTTGACTATAGGGTCAGCAAAGATAAAGGATGAGAGTTTCACTTGGATATTTTTCAATATGAAAATTTGCAGAACTCTCTCTCCTCCTTCAAAGATCTTAGCAAGGCCAGCTTTCTGCTCAGGGTTTACCAGTTACACTGTTGCAGCCAACTATAGGGCAAAGCTGCCTAATGGTTAGTTCCTGTCACTTCATGAGAATTAAAGCTTTCACAAATTCTCTGGCACTTCAGAGCCCTCACAGTTTATCTTGGAGCAAGAGAAGTGGCAAGTTGTTGACTACTTATAAAGAAATTTTCGCAGCAGTTTCTTCCTTTTTTTTTTTTTTTTTTGTGGTACGCGGGCCTGCCACTGTTGTGGCCTCTCCCGCTGCAGAGCAACAGGCTCCGGACGCGCAGGCTCAGCGGCCATGGCTCACGGGCCCAGCCGCTCCGCGGTATGCGGGATCCTCCCGGACCGGGGCACGAACCCACGTCCCCTGCATCAGCAGGTGGACCCTCAGCCACTGAGCCACCAGGGAAGCCCTCGTAGCAGTTTCTATATGATAAACAGTGTAGTGTGTCCCAAGCAGCCAAGCTTTTCGGGAATATTCTTCTCCAAACATTTCATAAAAACATTTTGTAACATATAAAACAGCTTTGTTGATTGATTGATTGATTGCGGTACGCGGGCCTCTCACTGTTGTGGCCTCTCCCGTGGCGGAGCACAGGCTCCGGACGCGCAGGCTCAGCGGCCATGGCTCACGGGCCCAGCCGCTCCGCGGCATGTGGGATCTTCCCGGGGCCGGGGCACGAACCCGCGTCCCCTGCATCGGCAGGCGGACTCTCAACCACTGCGCCACCAGGGAAGCCTTAAAACAGCTTTAAATATGAAGTTACATATAACTCACATTTAGGTAAAAGGTGATCTAAACCACTAAAGTGAGCTGTTAAACCGTTTTTAAAAAATTATTTTAAGAAGTCACAAGGTCAAAATGGAAATACTCATTAACTCCATTGCCAATAACTATGAATAAAAGTGAACAGCACAACAAAAATCCTGATAAATTGTCCAGCCTCAGCAGAGCCTTGGGGCACTTAAAGAAAGCTTTGTAGCTATGTTCATCGACCATCTGTCCCTCTTAAGCAAGTGGGGTGTGCTGGATAATTTTCTATGACAACTCGGCTCGACTATGATGCCCAGTTGTGTGGTCAAACACCAGTCTAGATGTTGCTGTGTAGGTATTTTTTATGTGATAAACAGTTAAGTCAAGAGACTTTGAGTCAAGCAGATTATGCTGCAGAATGTGTGTGGGCCTCATCCAATCAGCTGAAGATCTTACAAGCAAAGACTGAGGTTTCCCAAGGAAGAAGGAATTTTCCTCAAGTCTGCACCATGAAAACCCTGCCTGAGTTCCCAGCCTGCTGTCCTGCAGCAGCATTTGGACTCCAGACTGAAGCATCAACTTTTAGCTGAATAGCCAGCCTGCTGCTGGCCTGCCTTACGCATTTCCAACTTGCCAGTCCCCATAAGCACGTAAGCCAATTCCTTAAAATAAATCTCAATATCCTCCCCATCCTCTCTCCCTCCCCTTCTGTACAGAGGTAGATGGATCTAGATGTATATAGCTCTATATATCCCATTGGTTCTGTTCCTCTGGAGAACTCTAACACAGGCAGAGTGACAATATTTCTGAATTAGCTTGAGGCAGTCCCGGTTTACACCTGTTGTGGTCTAATTAAGAGCTACCCCTTTCCCTCTGAAATGTGTCCTGGCTGGGATGAGAAATCATATGATCTCTTTACACAAAGAGCTAAAGATAGATTTACGATATTCCTAAGTAATAAGCTCTTTTCACTTACAATGTTGTGTTTCAAATTTCTCAGTGACCCACAATAAGAAATATATTTTCGGTCACAAAACTGAACTGACCCTTATGCTGTGCAATGCAATGGGCTATTTTACATTTTATAATGTGTCATTTCAAATGCCCTCTGCAACCCACTAACTTCCCTGCATGATCCACGGGTGGGATCATAACTCAGTTTGAAAAGCACTGACTTGGACGAACTCAGGGCTGGCTGGCATGCAGTGTTCCTAATTGCCTCAGGACACACTCGGGACAGGGAAGGAGGAAGAGGCCCGTGTACCAGAGATTCTCCTTTGTCTACACTCCATTCAGTCTTCAGCATCACTTCTCCTCAACATAAATGAGGCAACGGTAACTATAAACCCGTCAACCAGGAATATGACTCTGGAGTGTTTTCCTTGCGTGCATCTCTAGATTCTTGTGACTCCTACACACAGAGAACAGGAAAAATGAATCCTGGGTTATGCTACCTCTCGTTTCACTCTCCTCCAACTCAGTTAATTTCCCATTATGGAGGACCCATTAATGTCCAGATCCCACCTGTGGCCATTCAGTAAATATCCACTGACTGCCTGCCAGGCACAGGGCAGGCAGGGTTTCCTCTGCCACCAAGTACCAGCAGCTCTCAGCGGCCATAATCCCAGGTGTGTTTCAGGCTCCATGGCCCAGCTTCAGCCTCCTTTCAGCCTTTTGTCTCCCTCACCGCACACCTTTCCATGCCCAATGCAAACACACTTATCCATACATGTACCCTGGCCCCAGCATCCTGCCCGAGCCTCTGGTCAAGCACGCTTCTCCCCCACCCCATGCGCCCTACCAAGTTTCTTCTTTTCAAAGCCATTCAGACTCCATCCCTTCTTCTTAAACCTATTACTGTTTGCAGATGACATGATGCTACACATAAAAAAATCCTAACAATGCTACCAGAAAACTACTAGAGCTCATCAATGGATTCAGTAAAGTTCCTGGATACAAAATTAATACACGGAAATCTCTCACATGCCTATACAGTAACAATGAAATATCAGAATGACAAATTAAGGAAACAATCTCATTTACCGTCTCGTCAAAAAGAAAAAAAAATACTTAGGAATAAACCTACCTAAGGAGACAAAAGACCTTACTCCAAAAACCGTAAGACACTGATGAAAGAAACTGATGACAACACAAATGGAAAAGTATACTGTGTTCTTGGATTGAAAGAATCAATATTGTTAGAACGACCATACCACCCAAGGCAATGTTCAGAGTCAATGCAATTCCTATCAAATGGCATTTGTTACAGAACTAGAACAAAAAATTATAAAATGTGTATGGAAACACAGACTCCACCCCCTTGACATGGCCTTCCAGCTTCTGCCAGTGACTGAAGAAGCCCCACAGTTTCAAGATGGAATTTGTCTCAAGCCAGAGGGGCCCAAGTTTAACACAAGCACTTTCCCAGAAAAAAATTGCCCTCAGGAACTGAAAAAGTGAAGGGGGATCAGAGAAGCACAAGTCAGAGACAAGGGTAGGAATGGGATTGGAAGAGTCAGGCAAAGGGGACAGGATAGCACGGTCCAGCTCAAGAATGAACGGGTCAGGACTCAAACAAAGGAGGAAACATTGTGGAAGCAGCTACAAAAGAGAACTAGGGGGCTTCCCTGGTGGCGCAGTGGTTGAGAGTCTGCCTGCCAATGCACGGGACACAGGTTTGTGCCCCGGTCCGGGAAGATCCCACATGCCGCAGAGCGACTGGGCCCGTGAGCCACGGCCACTGAGCCTGCGTGTCCGGAGCCTGTGCTCTGCAACGGGAGAGGCCACAACAGTGAGAGGCCCGCGTACTGCAAAAAAAAAAAGAAAGAGAACTAGGTATCTCCCTTTTATTTATTTAGTTAGTTAGTTGCTCTGGGTCTCTTAGTTGCGGCAGGAGGGCTCCTTAGTTGTGGCATGTGTACTCTTAGTTGCGGCATGCACGTGGGATCTACTTCCCTGAGCAGGGATCAAACCCGGGGCCCCCTGCATTGGGAGCGTGGAGTCTTAACCCCTGCGCAACCAGGGAAGTCCCACTAGGTGTCTCTCTTGATGGCAGAATCAATCACATTTGACAAGCTAGGCCAAGGAACAGGTGACAGAAAGGTGGCAAAGACACAAAGCAGAGCTCAAAACTTTGTTCTGCCACATTGACTGGTGGACCCAGACGAAGGACACCTCACTATCTCAATCTGCATTTGTCAGTATCTGCATTTATCAGTATCCGCATTTGTCAAAAAAGGAGGAAAGAACAGCAGTTTATGGACAAGAGAGGCTATGATGAAGCATGTGAAGGCTTAGCTTGCTGACCTCGGTCTACCTGGGGCTGAGTGCATATTTGTCCCCTTTCCTGGCAGTCAGTACCCCCTCATAAATGAAAAGTTGCCTCTGGCTCCAGTCTCCAAGATTACAAAGGCACAAGAAGATATGGCGAAGAGAAAAGGGAAATCTATCTTTAATATTTTGAGACTGACTGTCACTCAATAAAATGAAAAATTTTTAAGCAAAAGACAGTATTTCAGAAAGCTTCCTCTTCAAGTCTGTTTAGAGACAAAAATTTAAGATCTCCAAAAGTTGCTGAGGCAAATTCCATAAACCCATGTAAGCACACAATTGCTCAATTACCATACACAAGGTCACTTGCCAATAAAACATAAGGAAGATAAAAAAATAATGCAGATGTCTTTTTTGTTTGTTTGTTTGTTTTTTGTTTTTTGTTTTTTGCAGTACACGGGCCTCTCACTGTTGTGGCCTCTCCCGTTGCAGAGCACAGGCTCCGGACGCGCAGGCTCAGCGGCCATGGCTCACGGGCCCAGCCGCTCCGCGGCATGTGGGATCTTCCCGGACCAGGGCACAAACCCGTGTCCCCTGCATCGGCAGGCAGACTCTCAACCACTGCGCCACCAGGGAAGCCCAATGCAGATGTCTTATGCAGGTCTAGATGGCTTCAGCAACAGACTGAAAGAGACTCAACAGAGAATAAAACACCCAATTGAAACTTATTAATATAAGACCAGACATCTTTTCTAATTAATTTTGCAGACAGCTGAATGAATGAAAACTGAGTCATATCTTCTTATCTAAAATGCATAAAATGAATTTTTATTAATGCATAGGTTCTCAGCAGTAAGAAACTACTAAATAGCAAGGCAGAAAAATTAATGTAATTAAATTCAAAGTGATATTCAGATTACATTAAAAGTAATTTGACTAAAAGAAATTTGACTAAAACAAAAACCAAAGAATTATTCTTCAAGATATATTCAGATAAAATCATCTTATCCAAACCTCAAAGAATGCTCTGTTCGTTCTTTTGAAAGATACATTTCTATTGAGTTATGCAATATCAACGGGCAGGTAAATTACCTGAGACAGGAAAACATTAGTTAATGGAAAAACGAGAAAGTTAATAAACAAAATCACACTGGGTATTTTATGAGCGCTGCTGAAAATACAATTCATAGAAGTAAAATACCATTGTTATGATGGACCATAATAAACCAATTATTTGTCTTAATGGTTATGTGTGATAGAAATCATTTAAATCAAATGAGTTACTGTTTCTTAGCAATTTGATAAAAAGGGAAAATAGTGTAACGGAATCAAGTGCTCCTTTGGGAGCTTAAAAACAAGTCAGCTGGGTTTCTAAGTGCACTTTAATCTGTTTATTTTTCCCTTGCTTTAAAAAAAAAGAAAGACAGGAAAGATTTACTGAGTCAAGCTGCAAAAGTCCTGGAATTTGTAGAATTTAAATTATTAGTAAGGATTTAGTTACGATGGGTATTCTCTCTGCCCTCCAAGCCCCATCAGAGTGGAGAGGTTGATCAGTGCTTACGCTAGCCAGGTCTTCGAAAACTGTTGAATCCTTTGGGACCAGAACTTGGATGTGAAATTCCACTCAATATAAAATTGGGTGGGATATGAGAACGGGGGCTCTAAGATGTCTCCGTGAATGAATGATGAGTGAAGCTATCTACATGCAATCTTGGTTCAGCCCTTCCACCACTGCATCCTTTATGAGTGGTCAAATGAATGTTCACTGTTGGGAAATCAGAAACCATAATGTAATGACTTATTAAAAAGACCTCTTCCTATTTTTACTGGAGTATAGTTGATTTACAATATTGTGGTAGTTTCAGGTGTACAGCCAAGTTACACATATGTATATATCTATTCTTATTCAGATTCTTTTCCCTTATAGGTTATTACAAGATACTGAGTATAGTTCCCTGTGTTATAGAGTAGACCCTTGTCAGTTATCTATTTTATATATAGTAGTACATATGTTAACCTAAGACCCCTCCATTTTACAAATTATAATTATCAGCTAAATTGCCCTAATAAACATTAAGCATCAATAATACCCCAAGGCAGGGTTCTACAAACCTGCTCTGTAAAGTGTCGAATAGTAAATAAGCTGTGTCCCACCCATTAAAACTTAACAAAATCAGGTGGCCAGCCTGCAGGCTAGGCTTCACTGACCCCTGCTCCTACAACCAACTATAGAAATCATAATGGGCTTAAAATCTAAATGGGGGAGACCTTCAAGATAGCAGAGGAGTAAGACGTGGAGATCACCTTCCTCCCCACGAACACATCAAACATACATTTACATGTGGAAAAATTCCTACAGAACACCTACTGAACGCTGGCAGGAGACCTCAGACTTCCCAACAGGCAAGAAACTCCCCACAGACCTGGCCGTGTGGCTGACAGGGTCTTGATACTCTGGCCGGGTGTCACACCTAAGCCTCTGAGGTGGGGGAGCTGAGTTCAGGACATTGGTACACCAGAGACTTCCCGGCTCCACGTAACATCAATCAGCGAGAGTTCTCCCAAAGATCTCTCTCTAAATGCTAAAACCCAGCTGCACTCAATGACAGGCAAGTTACAGTGCTGGACAGCCCATGCCAACCAACTAGCAAGACAGGAACACAACCCCACTCATACAAAACAGGCTGCCTAAAATCATAATAAGTTCACAGACAACACAAAACCCACCACTGGAGGTGGTCCAGCCCATCAGAGAGACAAGATCCAGCCTCATCCACTGGAACACAGGCACCAGTCCCCTCCACTAGGAAGCCTACACAACCCACTGAACCAACCTAAGCCACTGGGGGCAGACACCAAAAGAAACCGGGAACTACAAACCGGCAACCTGTGAAAAGGAGATGCAAACACAGTAAGTTAAGCAAAATAAGAAGACAGAGAAATACACAGCAGATGAAGGAGCAAAGTAAAAACCCAGCAGACCAAACACAAATGAAGAGGAAATAGGCACTCTACCTGAAAAAGAATTCAGAGTAATAAGAGTAAAAATGATCCAAAATCTTAGAAATAGAATGGAGAAAATACAAGAAACGTTTAACAAGGACCTAGGAGAACTAAAGAGCAAACAAACAATGATGAACAAAATAAACGAAACGAAAAATTCTCTAGAAGGAATCAATAGCAGAATGACTGAGGCAGAAGAAGGCATAAGTGACCTGGAAGATAAAAGAGTGGAAATAACTACAACAGAGTGGAATAAAGAAAAAAGAATGAAAAGAATTGAGGACTGTCTCAGAGACCTCTGGGACAACATTAAATGCACCAACATTCGAATTATACGGGTTCCTGAAGAGGAAGAGAAAATGAAAGGCACTGAGAAAATATCTGAAGCGATTATACTTGAAAACTTCCCTAATATGGGAAAGGAAATAGTAAATCAAGTCCAGTAAGTGCAGAGAGTCCCATATAGAATAAATCCAAGAAGAAAAACGCCAAGATACGTATTAATCAAACTAACAAAAACTAAATACAAAGAAAAAATATTAAAAGCAGCAAGGGAAAAGCAAAAAATAACATACAAGGGAATCCCCAGAAGGTTAACAGTTGATCTTTCAGCACAAAATCTCCAAGCCAGAAGGGAGTGGCAGGACATATTTAAAGTGATGAAAGGTAAAAACATACAACCAAGATTACTCTACCAAGATAGTATCTCATTCAGATTCAATGGAGAAATTAAAATCTTTACAGACAAGCAAAAGCTGAGAGAGTTCAGCACCACCAAACCAGCTTTACAACAAATGCTCAAGGAACTTCTCCAGGCAGGAAACACAAGAGAAGGAAAAGAACTAAAACAACAACACCCCCCAAATTAAGAAACTGGTAATAGGAACATATATATCAATAATTACCTTAAAAGTAAATGGATTAAATGCTCCAAACAAAAGAAACAGACTGGCTGGATGGATACAAAAACAAGACCCATATATACACTGTCTACAAGAGACCCACTTCAGACCTAGGGACACATACAGACTGAAAGTAAGGGGATGGAAAGATATTCCATGCAAGTGGAAATCAAAGGAAAGCTGGGGTAGCAATTCTCATATCAGACAAAATAGACTTTAAAATAAAGACTATTACAAGAGACAAAGAAGGACACTACATAATGAGCAAGGGATCAATCCAAGAAGAAGATGTATCAATTGTAAATATTTCTGCACCCAACATAGGAGCACCTCAATACATAAGGCAATTGCTAACAGCCACAAAAGGGGAAATTTCAGTAACACAGTAATAGCAGGGACTTTTAACACCTCATTTTCACCAATGGACAGATAATCCAAGTGAAAATAAATAAGGAAATACAAGCTTTAAATGATACATGAAACAAGAGAGACTACTGATATTGATAGGGCATTCCATAGCAAAACAACAGAATACACTTTCTTCTCAAGTGCTCATGGAACAATCTCCAGGATAGATCATATCCTGGGTCACTAAACAAGCCTTGGTAAATTTAAGCAAACTGAAAACATATCAAGTATCTTTCTCGACCACAACACTGTGAGACTAGATATCAATTACAGGAAAAAAATGTAAAAAATACAAACACATGGAGGCTAAACGATACACTACTAAATAACCAAGAGATCACTGAAGAAATCAAACAGGAAATCAAAAAATACCTAGAAACAAATGAAAATGAAAACACGATGACCAAAAACCTATGGGATGCAGCAAGAGCAGTTCTAAGAGGGAAGTTTATAGCAATATAATACTACATCAAGAAACAAGAAATATCTCAAATAAACAACCTAACCTTACACCTAAAGCAATTAGAGAAAGATGAACAAAACAAACCCAAAGTTCACAGACGGAAAGAAATCATAAAGATCAGATCAGAAATAAATGAAGAAGAAATAAAGGAAACGATCGCTAAGATTAATAAAACTAAAAGCTGGTTTGTTGACAAGATAAACAAAATTGATAAACCATTAGCCAGACTCATCAAGACCAAAAGGGAGAAGACTCAAAACAAAGGAATTAGACATGAAAAAGAAGTAACAACTGACACTCCAGAAATACAAAGGATCATGAGCGATTACTACAGGCAACTATATGCCACTAAAAAGACAACCTTGAAGAAGTGGACAAATTCTTAGAAAATCACAACTTCCGAGACTGAACCAGGAAAAAAACAGAAAATATAAACAAACCAATCACAAGCCTTGAAATTGAACCTGTGATTAAAAATCTCCCAACAAACAAAAGCCCAGGACCAGATGGCTTCACAGGCGAATTCTATCAAACATTAAGAGAAGAGTTAACACCTATCCTTCTCAAACCCTTCCAAAATATAGCAGAGGGAGGAACACTACCAAACTCATTCTATGAGGCCACCATCACCCTGATACCAAAATGAGAAAACAATGTCAAAAAAAGAAAACTACAGGCCAATATCACTGATGAACAAAGATGCAAAACTCCTCAACAAAATACTAGCAAACAGAATCCAACAGCACATTAAAAGGATGATACACCATGATCAAATGGGGTTTAGCCCAGGGATGCAAGGATACTTCAATATACACAAATAATTAATGTGATACACCATATTTACAAATTGAAGGATAAAAACCATATGATAATCTCAACAGATGCAGAGAAACCTTTCAGCAAAATTCAGCACCTATTTATGAAAAAAACACTCTAGAAAGTAGGCATAGAGGGAACTTACCTCAACATAGTAAAGGCCATATATGAGAAATCCACAGCCAACATCATTCTCAATGGTGAAAAACTGAAATGATTTCCACTAAGATCAGGAACAAGACAAGGTTGCCCACTTTCAGAACTATCATTCAACATAATTTTGGATGTTGTAGCCACAGCAATCAGAGAAGAAAAAGAAATAAAAGGAATCCAAATCAGGAAAGAAGAAGTAAAACAGTCACTGTTTGCAGATGACATGATACTATACATAGAGAATCCTAAAGATGCTACCAGAAAACTACTAGAGCTAATCAATGAATTTGGTAAAGTATCACGATACAAAATTAATGCACAGAAATCTTGCATTCCTATACACTAATGATGAAAAATCTGAGAGAGAAATTAAGAAAACACTCCCATTTACCACTGCAACAAAAAGAATAAAATACCTAGGAATAAAACCTACCTAAAAGGACAAAAGACCTGTATGCAGAAAACTATAAGAAACTGATGAAAGAAACTAAAGATGATACAAACAGATGGAGAGATATACCATGTTCTTAGATTGAAAGAATCAACATTGTGAAAATGACTCTACTACCCAAAGCAATCTAGAGATTCATTACAATCCCTATCAAGCTACCAATGCCATTTTTCAGACCTAGAACAAAAAATTTCACAGTTTTTATGGAAACACAAAAGACCCCAAACAGCCAAGGCAGTCTTGAGAAAGGAAAATGGAGCTGGAGGAATCAGGCTCCCTGACTTCAAGCTATACTACAAAGCTACAGTAACCAGGACTGTATGGTACTGGCACAAAAACAGAAATATAGATCAACGGAACAGGATAGAAAGCCCAGAGATAAACCCATGCACATATGGTTCCCTTATCTTTGATAAAAGAGGCAAGAATATACAATGGAGAAAAGACAGCCTCTTCAATAAGTGGTGCTGGGAAAACTGGACAGCTACATGTAAAATAATGAATTAGAACACTCTCTAACACCATATACAAAAATAAACTCAAAATGGATTAAAGACCTAAATGTACGACCTGACACTTATAAAACTCTTAGAGGAAAATACAGGGAGAACACTCTATGACATAAATCACAGAAAGATTCTTTTTGACCCACCTCCTACAGAAATGGAAATAAAAACAAAAATAAACAAATGGGACCTAATGAAACTTAAAACCTTTTGCACAGCAAAGGAAACCATAAACAAGACGAAAAGACAACCCTCAGAATGGTAGAAAATATTTGCAAATGAAGCAACTGATAGAGGATTAATCTCCGAAATATACAAACAGCTCATGCAGCACAATATCAAAAAAAACAAACAACCCAATCCAAAAATGGGCAGAAGACCTAACTAGACATTTCTCCAAAAAGATACACAGATTGCCAACAAACATATGAAGGATGTTCAATATGACTAATCATTAGAGAAATGCAAATCAAAACTACAATGAGGTATCACCTCACACCAGTCAGAATGGCCATCATCAAAAAATCTACAAACAGTAAATGCTGGAGAGGGTGTGGAAAAAAGGGAACCCTCCTGCACTGTTGGTGGGAATGTAAATTGATACAGCCACTATGGAGGACAGTACGGAGGTTCCTTAAAAAACTAAAAATAGAAATACCATATGACCGAGCAATCCCACTACTGGACATATACCCTGCGAAAACCATAATTCAAAAAGAGTCATCATGTACCGCAATGTTCACTGCAGCTCTATTTACAAAAGCCAGGCCATGGAAGCAACCTAAGTGTCCATCGACAGATGAATGGATAAAGAAGATGTGGCACATATATACAATGGAATATTACTCAGCCATAAAAAGAAATGAAATTATTTGTAGTGAGTTGGATGGACCTAGAGACTTTCATACAGAGTGAAGTAAGTTAGAAAGAGAAAAACAAATACCGTATGCTAACACATATATATGGAATCTAAGAAAAAAAGAAGTGTTGTGAAGGGCCTGGGGGCAGGACAGGAATAAAGACGCAGATGTAGAGAATGGACTTGAGGACACGGCGAGGGGGACGGGTAAGCTGGGACAACGTGAGGGCATGGCACTGACATACGTACACTAATAAATGTAAAATAGATAGCTAGTGGGAAGGAGCCGCATAGCACAGGGAGATCAGCTCGGCACTTTGTGTCCACCTGGAAGGGTGGGATAGGGAGGGTGGGAGGGAGACGCAAGAGGGAGGAGATATGGAGCTATATGTATACGTACAGCTGGTTCACTTTGTTATACAGCAGAAACTAACACACCATTGTAAAGCAATTATACTCCAATAAAGAAGTTTTAAAAAAGTCATGCACCACAGTGTTCATTGCAGCACTATTTACAATAGCCAGGACGTGGAAGCAACCTAAGTGTCCATCGACAGAGGAATGGATAAAAATGTGGCACATATATACAATAGAATATTACTCAGCCATAAAATGAAACAAAATTGAGTTACTTGTAGTGAGATGGATGGACCTAGAGTCTGTCATACAGAGTGAAGTAAGTCAGAAAGAGAAAAACCAAATACCCTATGCTAACACATATATGTATGGAATCTAAAAAAATAAAAATAAATGGTTCTGAAGAACCTAGGGGCAGGACAGGAATAAAAATGCAGATGTAGAGAATGGACTTGAGGACACAGGGTTGGGGAAGGGTAAGCTGGGACGAAGTGAGAGTGGCATGGACATATATACACTACCAAACATAAAATAGCTAGCTAGTGGGAAGCAGCCGCATAGCACAGGGAGATCAGCTCGGTGCTCTGTGACCACCTAGAAGGGTGGGATAGGGAGGGTGGGAGGGAGATGCAAGAGGGAGGGGATATGGGGATATATGTATAGGTATAGCTGATTCACTTTGGTATACAGCAGAACTAACACACCATTGTAAAGCAATTATACTCAAATAAAGATGTTTTAAAAAATATATCTAAATGAACTTTCCAAGTTTCTCCTGCCCGAGACATCCTTAAAGGAATGATCTTTATATTAAACAAGTTTCCCACATTCCTTAAAGACTGTAAGAGGTTATCCTTGAAAGATGGCAAGTATCCCTTCAGTCAACTTGTGATTTTCTTATTTAGCCAGAGGGATGGCATGAAGTCTTTCAAATAAACTACAAAGAGTACACCTGAAATTGACTTGCTGGCTCCAGACTGTCACTTATCTCTTTTAAGACCGGTCAGGGGTCCTTGCTTTAGTGACGGGTACACAGTTGAAATGAA
Organism: Platanista minor; assembly: GCA_004363435.1. Lineage (NCBI taxonomy): Eukaryota > Metazoa > Chordata > Mammalia > Artiodactyla > Platanistidae > Platanista > Platanista minor. Next base: position 21,367 of record RJWK010013803.1, read on the forward strand.
CAAATATACAACAGTAACACCAGTCATAAATATAAAGCATTAGAAAGGTAGAAAGTGAAATTCAAAACTCCTCAGTTACCTTGCTAATCCAATCATGAAGATAAGCACTATCCCAACACACCTAGGGATTAAAGAAATCTGAGGTCCTAAGGAAATGTAATATAATCCTCCTATCTCTGCTTTATATCATATTATTTATCTTCATGGGGATCTTCAATTTTTTCAAGCCCTAAACTTTCTGCTTCAGGCACCCTTTATAATGGGATTAACAAAAACTAGGGCCACATGAATTTCCTGGATCTTTGTACGTCAATATAAATACCCATCACCCGCAACCTGTACAAGGTTTTCCTGGACGTCAGCTCAAATTAGAAATGTGGAAGTCTCTTAAACCACTTTTAAGAATGCTACATAGAAATGAACATAGCATACCACCACGAAACATAAAATTTAACAGCAACAGAAATGTTGTGTTCATGAAATCTGTTTCATCATTAAATGCTTACCTAAAGAAAATAAAATCCATAAGTCATAATAATGATTCTGGAGAGTTTCTATAGAGAGCACTAATACATTTAATATAGAATATGAATTGGGGGTAGGAGAGCAGGAAGCCTGCACTAAAGGTTTTTCAGATCCAGTAAGTCAGAAGCCTGGTGGGGCGGCGGACAGGGAAAGGTCAAAGCCTCTTCTGAACACTCCTTTGCTTTGCTGGTAATTTGTAAAAGCTAGACTGATGTTTGACCAGGAGGTCCAGATATTAGAAAAATGTTTGCTTCTCCAGGCCTAGTGATTTCCTAAAAGCTACAATAACATACATCTATGTTTTGCAAAGACTGAAAGCACTCTGAGGGCGGAGGTCCTAATATCTCTCTTAGTATCATGTACTACAAAGGCAATTTCCAGAAAAGTTATGTCAGTTAAAAAAAAAAAAAAAAAACAGAATAGAATTTTGATTTGATAAAGAACTCAAACAAATTCCCTAAGCAAAATACATTTTGCATCTGTTACTGCGGGCATGGATGAGCCCTCTGGACTGGAGTGGTCCCCAGAGCAGCAGGGTCAATAAGCCCTTCAAATGCTTCCCGGTGACCTGCAGGCACCGTGAGGCAGACATGCTCTAAGTTGCGTCTTTACCAAAGGTGCTCACCGCCTTCTAATGATGCCTGGAGGGTGACAGCGAGGATCTCAGCAAGGCACCAAATCTGACAGCTGCCTGGTGGTGCTATAATGGAAAAGTTTTTCTCTTTTATGGAGAGAGGAAGGTTGTTTAACACTCTCACTGAAGTTTGTTGTTGTTGTTATAATTATTCCTAAATATTATTTTTTAAAATAATTTCTTCTCTAGCCTAGTAAAAGCTGGCTGCTTCAGGGTATGAGGTTATCACTACCTAAAATACATTTACTAAGTGAAAGATTTACTAAGTGTAGCCGCAGAAATGCTAAAGTAAAAACTGAGCATGGGGCTTCCCTGGTGGCGCAGTGGTTGAGAGTCCGCCTGCCGATGCAGGGGACACGGGTTCGTGCCCCGGTCCGGGAAGATCCCACATGTCGCGGAGCGGCTGGGCCTGTGAGCCATGGCCGCTGAGCCTGCGCGTCCGGAGCCTGTGCTCCGCAACGGGAGAGGTCACAACAGTGAGAGGCCCGCGTACCACAAAAAAAAAAAAAAAAATTGAGCATGGCATTAGCATTTACTAATACTACCTCGGTTGTCCACTATGAGAGAAGTGTCGAGACGTGTGAATTATTCTCCTTCGTGTGTCAAATGTATTAAAAGGTATTTTGATAGGTGATGGAATCAGCGTTGGAAGGAGAATTTAGACATCAGACACAGAAACAGCTCATTTTGATCAAGATATAAGTGAGATTCCGCTAAGCGATAAGCCCGAGGCGACACCCCCATCGGTGACTACAGAAAGGAGGCTAGAGTTCCCACCTCAGAGTCCCCTTAGAGCACCCGCTCAACAGGTATGTGCAGGGCACCTTCTGGTTTAAGGGAAAAGCACCTTCTGAACCTACTACTATTATTTCCTCTCCTAAATTTAAGGAAGATGTTTCTCACGTAAGTTTAAGAACAGCTATTGCTTAAATATCCACAGGGAGCACCAGTGATACTATATGATATGATTAGTAACGTTGAAATCTATTACTTATTTGGGGTTTTTTTCAATGTTATTTTTGAAGATTCTGTAAGTCAATTCTTTCCCATCAAGAGTGGTTTAAGACTAAGTACAGAAATCTCCCATCTATGTGACTCAGCCCATGCTGTGTGGGTCTGCCCGGTAACTTCTCCACTGTATCTTTTCCTTTTCTGATAAATTTCTATCCATCTGATAAATCGATTCAGGTATCATTTCCTCTCAGAAATCTTCCCTGACTCACACACTCCTGGAAAGTTGACCATGACCTCTTCCATGCTCAGTTTTTACCTTAGCATTTCTGTGGCTACACTCACCCATCACATCACTTGGTAGTTACTGTTTACGCATCTGTCTTCTTACTATATGACACATTCTAGGAGGACAAAGTCCATTCTTCTCATTTTGCTATTTCCAGAATCCAGCAAAGTACCTAAGAAGTATTCAATACGTATTTTTTAACGTTGAATTTGAGAGTGTACAATTCAAAACCGAGACCCTGGAATGGGTTTAATTATATAATGAGAAACACAGCCCTGTTACCAGCTGACAACAAACTCTTCCCCACAGCTGTGATTCAGAAATAACCTTCATAATAGGTTAGCATTTTTTAAAGTAGGAAATAAACAACAATAAAATCACCACAAATTCCTAAGAACTATCAAAACAGCAGGCTGTATCAAGGCAATGATGACAAGGAATTCATTTCTAAACCTGAAAAGGGAGCTCAGACAATCAGACAATTGCTTAAATACCCTCTTTTATCTTCCGTTCCTTTGCTCCAGCTCCTGGATCATTCTGCATGGCTGGTGTTTTCCAAGGCACACATCCAAGCTGGCTTGGCCAAATTCCCCAGGCCACTGCCTAACCTCCAGCATCTGTCCTGGCACCCATCCTCTCCAACCAAAAGTCAGACACATCCATCTTTCTCAGCAGGATGTGGACAGACCTGCACCTGTGAAGGATGTAGAGGAGCCTTTGAGAAAGGGTCTCATCAGTTTCTGTGTCCTTGCCCCTGAACTGGGGCTCACGAAAAAAGGGTATCTCATTGGTGACCTCACACCTCACAAAAATTCTCATCCATCAGGCAAAGTTTCTGGGGTGGGTTGCTAAAATGTCAATTCCTTTCAAGGGACTGGTGACAACTTTTTATGTGAGCTTTTTATGTCACAAGTCAAGTCAGTGTTGTGTAATGGGTAAAGCGCTGACAAAATTTAGAACTAATCTGATCCAGGTGGCTCTGCCAACGGTTTCTTACATATCCTTAACAAAACACAGCATATCCATTTTCCCAATGAAAGAAAAATGTATAAGAAACACTAATTCGAGTGTCATATAAATTAATTATCATGAATGTTAGCATGAAAAGTTAAACAAATAGGTTTCAAAGAGTTCTGCCTGTGTGAAGATGGTTTGCTCTTAATTGTAAGCAATAGGGTTTAAAACACCGCAAAAAAAAAAAAATCTTATACTGGAAAATGAGTACATTTACCCACATGATTATTCACACTCTTTCTCACCTTCCAAGCAATAGGGGCTATAACAAAGCATATTTCAGGGGCCAACTTGGACCTTGCAAAGCCAATGGCACCAGGGAAACCCCCAAAGTTAGTCCTATACTTCAGATGCTTTGAACCACCTGCCTAGTGCCTGTTGGTATTTTTGTTCCTTTCTGACACTCTAGATGTTCTTTCGTTCAACCGTGATAATACAGGGTCTTCTGAAAGTATAGCCATTGGTATATGAAGCACGGAGGCACAGTATGGTCTACTGAGACCCCACTCTTCTGAAACTGTGGCCAACATGAGAGGAATAAGTTGCAATTGTGCTGCTCCAGTGATGCAGGAGGAGAGATTAGCTAATGGCCTGGGGCATCTGTCCCCAATCCAAGGCTTCTGATTCTATGCCCATCATGGTTCAGACATGCCAAGAACACACAAATATCCAGGAATGCAGTACCCAAGGCATGTAACAAAACGAGAGGCTGATCAATCTGTGGAACGCCATCAGCACTCATTGCTAAGTGAATTTGATCAAATGAGAACATATTTTAAAACTTGGGAAATGGCAGAACTATTCTAGGCTTATAATTTACAAAGAGAACAAGTTAAACAGGCACCATGATTATTCAAGCTGAAACTGGAAGGAGAATCCATTTTTTCCCCAGCACGTCAGTAAAAGAGAGTTTCGTATTTTTTCAACTGGGAATGTTCTGAAGCAAAGACACCACTTCAAAAATATTAAAACACGACCCAGATTGATCTAAGTAAGTGCATTCTTTAGATTTTTTTTTAAAGCCCAGTTGCAAAAGGTTAATGTGTTGTGCTTTCCTGATGAGAAAATTATGCTATTATTATATGCAGCTTTGTCAAACACATTTCCAAGAAAGAAAATCATCTAGCCCATGTGATGTATTTCTTATAAGCAAAGAGGAAGTGGAGAAATACAAAACTGATGCAATGCTTTATAAAGGCAAAATAAGAAAAGACAGGCTAAAGTTAAAATTCTATGAACGTCACTACATTTTGTTTTGCAATGGAAAACCACAAGTGCCAGAGAAATCACCTGGAAGGTTTAACTTTCTAATCAATGTCAGGTATCCTGTATTGGTCAGAACACCAACACATGGAGCATTTTTCGTGTTCTCTCTACAAACATCAGTCTCTCACTTGTTCACTAGTTTCTGGGGCAGTTCAGATTTCATAAGAGCTCCTAGTTCCTTGCCCATGAATTGGGGGCCTGGGGCATGATGATCTCTCCCAGCTTGTTTTTGGATGAGTGGATTTTGTTGTAAAAAAAATGACTCAAAACAAAGCCTAAGGGGAAGAGACCTTCAAGATGGCAGAGCAGTAAGATGTGGAGATCACCTTCCTCCCCACAGATACATCAGAAATACATCTACATGTGGAAAAACTTGTACAGACACCTACTGAACGCTGGCAGAAGACCTCAG
>RJWK010013803.1:26557-38643 GCA_004363435.1 Platanista minor
GGGGGGGGGGGGGGGTGGGGGGAAGCCTCGGAGTCGTGGAGGAGAGCGCAGCAACAGGGATGCAGAGGGCAAAGCAGAGAGATTCCCACAGAGAGGATCGGTGCTGACCAGTACTCACCAGCCCGAGAGGCTTGTCTGCTCACCCGCCGGGGTGGGCGGGGCTGGGAGCTGAGGCTCGGGCTTCAGAGGTCACATCCCAGGGAGAGGACTGGGGTTGGTTGCGAGAACACAGCCTGAAGGGGGCTAGTGTGAAACAGCTAGCCGGGAGAGAGTCCAGGAAAAATCTCGACCTGCCAAAGAGGCAAGACACCACTGTCTCAGGATGCACAAGGAGAGGGGATTCAGAGCACCACATAAACAAGCTCCAGAGATGGGCGCCAGCTGCAGCTATCAGGGTGGACACCAGAAATGGGCATAAAACGCGAAGGGTGCTGTTGCAGCCACCAAGAACCCTGTGTGCAAGCACAGGTCACTATCCACACCTCCGCTCCTTGGAGCCTGTGCAGCCTGCCACTGCCAGGGTCCCGTGATGCAGGAACAACTTCCCCCGGAGAACACACGGCGCACCTCAGGCTGGTGCAACGACATGCAGGTCTCTGCCACCACAGGCTCGCCCCGCATTCCGTACCTCTCCCTCCCCCAGCCTGAGTGAGCCAGAGCCCCTGAATCAACTGCTACTTTAACTTCGTCCTGTCTGGGTGGGGAAGAGACGCCCTCCGGCGACCTACACGCAGAGGCGGGGCCAAATCCAAAGCTGAACCCAGGAGCTGTGCGAACAAAGAAGAGAAAGGGAAACCTCTCCCAGCAGCCTCAGGAGCAGCAGATTACATCTCCACAATCAACTTGATGTACCCTGTATCTATGAAATACCTGAATAGACAACGAATCATCCCAAAATTGAGGTGGTGGACTTTGAGAGTAACTGTAGACTTGGGGTTTGCTTTCTGCATCTGATTTGTTTCTGGTTTTATGTTTATCTTACTTTATTATTTAGAATTTATTATGTTTCGTAGATTTTTTTATTGATTTGGTTGCTATCTTCCTTTTTTTTACACATAGATACATATATATATATATATATTTTACTTTTTTTCTTTTTGTGAGTGTGTATGCATATGCTTCTTTGTGTGATTTTGTCTGGAGAGCTTTGCTTTTACCATTTGTCTTAGGATTCTCTGTCCTTTTTTTTTTTTTAATATAGATTTTAGCACTTGTTATCATTGGTGGATTGGTTTTCTGGTTTGGTTCCACTCTTTTTTCTTTCTTTTGCTCTCTTTTTTCATTATGTTTAATTTCTTTATAAAAAGAAATTAAATTAAATTATTTTATTTTATTTAATTATTTAATTTCTTTAATAATTTTTTATTATTTATTTTAATAACTTTTTAATTTTATTTTATTCTTTTTATTTTTTTGACTTTTTTCTTTCTTTTTTTCTCCATTTTCTTCTGAGCTGTAGGGCTGACAGGATCATGGTGCTCCGGCTGGGTGTCAGGCCTAATTCTCTGAGGTGGGAGAGCTGAGTTCAGGACACTGGTCCACCAGAGACCTCCTGGGTCCACATAATATCAAAGGACGAAAGTTCTCCAAGAGACCTCCATCTCAATGATAAGACCCAGCTCCAGTCAACAACAAGCAAGCTACAGTGCTGGACGCCCTATGCCAAACAACTAGCAAGACAGGAACACAACCCCACCCATTAGCAGAGAGACTACGTAAAATCATAAAAAGGTCACAGACACCACAAACACACCACCGGATGTGGTCCTGCCCACGAGAAAGATCCAGGATCATCCACCATAACACACGAACCAGTCCCCTCCACCAGGAAGCCTACACAACCCACTGAACCAACCTTAGCCACTGGGGGCAGACACAAAAAACAACGGAAACTACGAACTTGCAGCCTGCAAAAAGGAGACACAAACACAGTAAGCTAAGCAAAATGAGAAGACAGAGAAATATGCAGCAGATGAAGGAGTAAAGGCGGGTAAAAACCCACCAGAGCAAAGAAATGAAGACGCAGTAGGAACTCTACCTGAAAAAGACTTCAGAGTAATGATAGTAAAGATGATCCAAAATCTTGGAAATAGAATGGAGAAAATACAAGAAACGTTTAACAAGGACCTAGGAGAACTAAACAGCAAACAAACAATGATGAACAACACAATAAATGGAATTAAAATTTCTCTACAGGGATTCAGTAGCAGAATAACTGAGGCAGAAGAACGGATAAAGTGACCTGGAAGATAAAATAGTGGAAATAACTACAACAGAGCAGAAAAAAGAAAAAAGAATGAAAAGAACTGAGAAGAGTCTCAGAGAACTCTGGGACAACATTAAATGCACCAACATTCGAATTATAGGGGTCCCAGAAGAAGAAGAGAAAATGAAAGGGACTGAGAAAATATTTGAAGAGATTATAGTTGAAAACTTCCCTAATATGGGAAAGGAAATAGTAAATAAAGTCCAGGAAGTGCAGAGAGTCCCATACAATATAAATCCAAGGATAAACACACCAAGACATATTAATTAACCTATCAAAAATTAAATACAAAGAAAAAATATTAAAAGCAGCAAGGGAAAAGCAACAAATAACATACAAGGGAATCCCCATAAGGTTAACAGCTGATACTTCAGGAGAAACTATGCAAGCCAGAAGGGACTGGGAGTACATATTTAAAGTGTTGAAAGGGAAAGACCTACAACCAAGATTACTCCACCAAGCAAGGATCTGATTCAGATTCAATGGAGAAATTAAAACCTTTACAGACAAGCAAATGCTAAGAGAATTCAGCACCGCCAAACCAGTTTTACAACAAATGGTAAAGGAACTTCTCTAGGCAGGAAACACAAGAGAAGGAAAAGAAATTCAAAAACAAACCCAAAAACAATTAAGAAAATGGTAATAGGAACATACATATCGATAACTACCTTAAATGTAAATGGATTAAAAGAGCCAACCAAAAGACATAGACTGGTTGAATGGATACAAAAGCAAGACCTGTATATACGCTGTCTGCCAGAGAACCACTCCAGACATAGGGACACATACGGACTGAAAGTTAGGGGATGGAAAAAGATATTCCATGCCAAGGGAAATCAAAGGAAAGCTGGAGTAGCAATTCTCATATCAGACAAAATGGACTTTAAAATAAAGACTATTACAAGAGACAAAGAAGGACACTACATAATGATCAAGGGATCAACCCAAGAAGGAGATGTAACAATCATAAATATTTATGCACACAACACAGGAGCACCTCAATACACAAGGCAATTGCTAACAGCCATAAAAGGGGAAATTGCAGTAACACGGTAATAGCAGGGATTTTAACACTTTCACCAATGGACAGATAATCCAAAATGAAAATAAATAAGGAAACACAAGCTTTAAATGAGACATTAAACAAGATGGACTTAACTGATATTTATAGGACATTGCATCCAAAAACAACAGAATACACGTGCTTCCCAAGTGCTCATGGAACATTCTTCAGGATGGATCATATCTTGGGTCACAAATCAAGCCTTGGTAAATTTAAGGAAATTGAACTCATATCACGTATATTTTCTGACCACAGTGCTATGAGACTAGATATCAATTACAGGAAAAAAATCTGTAAAAAACAAAAACACATGGAGGTTAAACAATACACTACTAAATAACCAAGAGATCACTGAAGAAAACAAAGAGGAAATCAAACAATGCCTAGAAACAAATGACAATGAAAACAAATGAGAGGCAGCAAAAGCAGTTCTAAGCGGGAAGTTTATAGCGATACAATCCTACATCAAGAAGCAAGAAACATCTCAAAAAAACAACCTAATCTTACACCTAAAGCAATTACAGAAAGAAGAACAAAAAAATCCCCAAAGTTAGCAGAAAGAAAGAAATCATAAAGATCACATCAGAAATAAATGAAAAAGAAATGAAGAAAACAATAGCAAAGATCAATAAAACTAAAAGCTGGTTCTTTGAGAAGATAAACAAAATTGATAAACCATTATACAGACTCATCAAGAAAAAGAGGAAGGAGGGCTTCCCTGATGGCGCAGTGCTTGAGAGTCTGCCTGCTGATGCAGGGGACACGGGTTCATGCCCCGGTCCGGGAAGATCCCACATGCCGCGGAGCGGCTAGGCCCGTGAGCCATGGCCGCTGAGCCTGCATGTCTGGAGCCTGTGAACCGCAACGGAAGAGGCCACAACAGTGAGAGGCCACATACCGCAAAAAAAAAAAAGAAAAAGGGGAAGGAGACTCAAATTAGTGGAATTTGAAATGAAAAAGGAGAAGTAACAACTGACACTGCAGAAATATAAAGATCATGAGAGATTACTACAAGCAGCTATATGCCAATAAAATGGACAACCTGGAAGAAGTGGACAAATTCTAAGAAATGCACAACCTTCTGAGACTGAACCAGGAAGAAATAGAAAATACAAACAGACCACTCACAAGCACTGAAATTGAGACTGTGATAAAAACTCTTACAACAAACAAAAGCCCAGGAACAGATGCCTTCACAGGTGAATTCCACCAAACAATTAGAGAAGAGTTAACACCTATCCTTCTCAAACTCTTCCAAAATATAGCAGAGGGAGGAACACTCCCAAACTCAGTCTATGAGGCCACCATTGCCTTGATACCAGAACGACACAAAGATGTCACAAAGAAAGAAAATTGCAGGCCAATATCACCGATGAACATAGATGCAAAAATCCTCAAGAAAATGCTAGCAAACAGAATCCAACAGCACATTAAAAGGATCATAGAACATGATCAAGTGGGGTTTATCCCAAGAATGCAAGGATTCTGCAATATATGCAAATCAATCAGTGTGATACACCATATTAACAATTGAAGGGGAAAAACCATATGGTCATATCAATAGCTGCAGAAAAAGCTTTTGACAAAACTCAACACCCATTTATGATAAAAACCCTCCAGAGAGTAGGCATAGAGGGAACTTACCTCAACATAATAAAGGCCATAGATGACAAATCCACAGCCAACATCGTCCTCAATGGTGAAGAACTGAAAGCATTTCCACTAAGATCAGGAACAAGACAAGGTTGCCCACTCTCACCACTCTTATTCAACATTTTCTTGGAAGTTTTAGCCACAGCAATCAGAGAAGAAAAGGAATCCAAATCGGAAAAGAAGAAGTAAAGCTGTCACTGTTTGCAGATGACATGATACTATACATAGAGAATCCTAAAGATGCTACCAGAAAACTACTAGAGCTAATCAATGAATTTGGTAAAGTAGCAGGATACAAAATTAATGCACAGAAATCTCTGGCATTCCTATACACTAATGATGAAAAATCTGAAAGCGAAATCAAGAAAACACTCCCATTTACCCTTGCAACAAAAAGAATAAAATATCTAGGAATAAACCTACCTAAGGAGACAAAAGACCTGTATGCAGAGAATTATAAGACACTGATGAAAGAACTTAAAGATGATACTAAGAGATGGAGAGATATACCATGTTCTTGCATTGGAAGAATCAACATTGTGAAAATGACTCTACTACCCAAAGCAATCTACAGATTCAATGCAATCCCTATCAAACTACCACTGGCATTTTTCACAGAACTAGAACAAGAAATTTCACAATTTGTATAGAAACACAAAAGGACCCCAAATAGCCAAAGCATTCTTGAGAACGAAAAACGGAGCTGGAGCAATCAGACTCCCTGACTTCAGACTGTACTACAAAGATAACAGTAATCAAGACAGTATGGTATTGGCACAAAAACAGAAATATAGATCAATGGAACAGGATAGAAAGCCCAGAGATAAACCCACACACATATGGTCATCTTATCTTTGATAAAGCAGGAAAGAATATACAGTGGAGAAAAGACAGCCTCTTCAATAAGTGGTGCTGGGATAACTGGACAGCCACATGTAAAAGAATGAAATTAGAACACTCCCTAACACCATACACAAAAATTAACTCAAAATGGATTAAAGACCTAAATGTAAATCCAGACAATATAAAACTCTTAGAGGAAAACATAGGCAGAACACTCTATGATGTAAATCACAGCAAAATCCTGTTTGACCCACCTCCTAGAGAAATGCAAATAAAAACAAAAATAAACAAATGGGACCTAATGAAACTTAAAAGCTTTTGCACAGAAAAGGAAACCATAAACAAGACGAAAAGACAACCCTTAGAGCGGGAGGAAATATTTGCAAACGAAGCAACTGACAAAGGATTAATCTCCAAAATGTACAAGCAGCTCATGCAGCTCAATATCATAAAAAGAAACAACTCAATCCAAAAATGGGCAGAACACCTAAATAGACATTTCTCCAAGGAAGATATACAGATTGCCAACAAACGCATGAAAGGATGCTCCATATCACTAATCATTAGAGAAATGCAAAACAAAACTACAAAGCAGTATCACCTCACACCAGTCAGAATGGCCATCATCAAAAAATCTACAAATATTAAATGCTGGAGAGGGTGTGGAGAAAAGGGAACCCTCTTGCACTGTTGGTGGGAATGTAAATTGATACAGCCAATATGGAGGATAGTATGGAGGTTCCGTAAAAAACTAAAAATAGAAGTACCATATGACCCAGCAATCCTAGTACTGGGCATATACTCTGAGAAAACCGTAATTCAAAAAGTCATGTACCACAATGTTCCTTGCAGCTCTATTTACAATAGCCAGGACATGGAAGCAACCTAAGTGTCCATCGACAGATGAATGGATAAAGAAGATGTGGCACATATATACAATTGAATATTACTCAGCCATAAAAAGAAATGAAATTGAGTTATTTGTAGTGAGGTGGATAGACCTAGAGTCTGTCATACAGAGTGAAGTACGTCAGAAAGAGAAAAACAAGTACCATATATGCCAGCACATATATATGGAATCTAAGGAAAAAAAAATGGTTCTGAAGAACCTAGGGGCAGTGCAGGAATAAAGACACAGACATAGAGAACAGACTTGAGGACAGGGGGAGGGGCCAGGGTAAGCTGGATCGAAGTGAGAGAGTGGCCTGGACATATATACACTACCAAATGTAAAATAGATAGCTAGTGGGAAGCAGCCACATAGCACAAGGTGATCAGCTCAGTGCTTTGTGACCACCTAGAGGGGTGGGATAGGGAGCGTGGGAGGGAGACTCAAGAGGGAGGAGGTATGGGGATATATGTATATGTATAGCTGATTCACTTTGTTGTAAAGCAGAAACTAACAAAAAAGTTTGAAGACTTGGAATAATTATATATGTATTTGAAATTTAAATAAATAAATAAATATAAATAAAGGTACCACATCCTTAGAGGAGAAAAAAGAAACAAAGCCTAAGGATAGAAGACAAATAGAAATAACAAAGATAGGAAATGATACTCCAGCACACAGCACAACAATAAATTATAAGAACTGAGCATTACTATCGGAGCAGTGATCCATCAAGGAAGCATGTGTACCAGGGCCCTCTCAGACCTACTCACATAAAATGCAAAGCTGACAGAGAAGGTAGGTGTGGCACCACCTGTTTCCATAGCAACAGAGAAAAAGACAACCTATGCCAACATCTCCAAGATAAACACACAGATCCCAGAGTTGGAAAGAGATTGAGCCATGAAAATTGCATCTCTTTCATGAAAGGCTCCATTGAGACCAGTCACACCTTCATCTCAGCTCTGCTAAGAACATTTATTTAGTCTTCAACACTTTACAGACTCCTGGGTCAGAAATTTTCCTCTCCTGCCTGTCAACATATATGGAAATAATGTTCTTGGTGAAAACTCAAATGACTATATAGAAAACTGTCTTAAATTTTCAACTTTGTGCCGTTCAGCAAACCCACCCACACTATTTCTTCTTTTATTGCTTTTAGTTCAAGCAAAAAATGCTGAAATTCTAGACATCCAGAAGAGTATGAAGGGGCCTCTCATGGCAAGATACAGCACAGGGAAGCCCAACTCAGACTAAGGACACTCTCCAAAAGGTATCTTCCCCCCATCCCCTACCCACAGAAACTTAAACACAAGAAAGTGATAAGAACAGAGGTGTAAATGGAGAAAAATGTGGCACCATTTGACAGATGCCACCTAATATTCTAGAGCTAGATGAGCAAATGATCATGGTGGCTTAAAAGGCACGTGTGGTACACAAGAGTCCGTACACATAAATAATAACTCCCATTTGTTAAACACCTACTATGTTCTTTTACATACAGTAACCACCTTTTCGAAACATGGCTCATGATGATTATCATGAAAGGCAGATCCTTTTCCTCCTACTGTACAGACGAAGACAGTGCACCATGCTCACTGTCTGGCCCATTGCCCCAATAAATGTGTTTTCAAACCAAGAAGGGCTCCTTTGCTGACTTTAAAAATTCCATAGATTCCCACCATGGTAGTTGGACTTTTACTGTGTTAAGAAAGCATAAGAAGTTAAAATAATATTTTGCTAATTGCTATTACAGCTAAATAAGTGAGGAGAAAAAGAAATGCATTTAGGTGGAAATCACGATAGTTACTGAGTCCGCAGACAATGGCCAGTACTTACATGGATCTAAGATTCCATGCGAACAATCCCCAGTTCCCCATGAATCCAAGGACAATGTGTTGAAAAATACACACTCTTACTTCTGTAGGTAAATTCCCACAAAGAAAAATAATATGTGGGGCTCAAGTTATTCATCCACTTGCCTACAGAGGCAAAGACCTCAGCCAGCTCCAGGTATAATTTGGGTCTTTGTAACTTTGGAGAAATATGGAAGATTTGGGGAAAGCCCAGACAAGGGAAATGAAAATGATAAAAGGGTTGGAAGGTAGGAGAAAAAGCTGACGAATGAGGATTAATTAGCCTGGGGAAGAAAAGACAGTAGGGAACTTAATATTCTACTTGAAATACAGCAAAGGCTGTTACACAAAATATGATCACCATGTTCACAATTCCACTGAGAATGAAAACAGAGGAAACAGCCTTATGGAAAAGCATGATGAATTTACATTAAGTCTAAAATAAATCTTTCATTCTAAGAGTTGGAGGCACTAAAATAGATGGAGGCTTAAGGACTTTGCAAATTTTGCTTTCCTGCAGTGCCTACTCATGTTCTGTCTGCTTCTCTTGCCCCACTGAAATACCACCTCCCCCATGAAAACCCGAGTCTCTCTTTATCCACCGAATATTTCTCCAATTTTAGCAAGCACCAGTATCACCTGGAGGGTTCATTAAAATACAGATTCCTGGGCCCCAGCCCCAGCATAGGTTCAGGCGGGGCCAATGAAATTGCATTTCCAACAAGCAGCAGGCCTGCAGACACACTTTCAGAAGCAATGAAATAGATGCAATCTCTCCCTACTCTATGTCTCCTAAAAATACCTTTGTAATTCTCTGGGCATCTGTCATTGTTCTTATACAATGTTCTTATGGCATTTTATGTACTTTCCTACTAGACTTTGGTCTGATTCAACTTTGAAATTTCTACAGTTCCTAGCACAATGGGAGTAGCATGCAGAGGCTAAGTAACACCATCTTTAACTTGTTCCCTTAAAAGTAGGTCATTCTATGAAATAACGCCATTGGCAGCAATATGGATGGACCTAGAGATGATGGGACCAAGTGAATTAAGTCTGGCAGAGAAAGACAAATATTATATGATATCACTTATATGTGGAATCTAAAAACAAAATACAAATCAACTTATTTACAAAACAGAAACAAACTCACAGACATAGAAAACAAACCTATGGTTACCAAAGGAGCAGTGGGAGGAGGAGGGATAAATTAAGAGTTTGGGATTAACATATACACATTACTGTATATAAAACAGATAAATAACAAGGATTTACTGTATAGCACATGGAACTATATTCAGTATCCTGTAATAACCTATTATGGAAAAGAATCTGAAGCTATATACACCTGAAACTAACACAATATTGTAAATCAACCATAGTTAAACCAGTTTGTTTAAAAAGTGGGTCATTCTGACTTTGTACCTTGCCGAGAGGTTTTCCTGGCTTTATCATTCCTCATGTATTTCTTTATCCTGTTTCTTTGCCTAAGTGACTCTACAGTTTCAGGACCTTCCAATCTATGCATAGGAAATTGTCACATATACCAACTGTACCTAACATTGAACAGTAAGAAAAAAAATCTCGGGTGATATATGAAAATTTCCTTCCAGTAAGGTTTCTTTTCCCTCATTAGAGTTTTGGCTTATGTCCCCAAGACTATATTCCAAGAAAACGGCAGGAGAGGAGCCATATTTTTAATTTATTGTTTATTTTGCCTGGTTCTGGCAGGAAGGCCAAGGAGGCCGATGAGGAAATGAGGACCTGGCATGTCTGAAGTCATGCTGGTTGCAGCTGAAGCCTGGGCCAGAAACTGATCTGCAAAGTTATTCAATAAACTCACCCTCCTTCCCATCAGCTACTAAGCTTACTTATTGGCTGAGAACTAAAGGCAAAAAAATGACACAAGAATTTACAAACAAGCAAACATATGGGCCCCCTAATGGAAAAACTGGGGAAATGCCTCTTGGGTTTCAAGTTAACTCAAATTGACTCAACAAGGTGTTTATCAGATTGTATGCCCGCGCCATAATCTCTCAGATGTCTTAAAAGCATGGTTCAAGCTCCACTCTCCCCCTTGATTAGTCCCAGAGTGATTATTCACAAACACACACACCATAAAAGAAATTCAAGTACAGTGAAATTTTAAATGGCCACATTATGCAATTAGTATATAGGTGAAGAAGCCAGGCCAGAAAATGGTACAAAGGGTTTCTGGATTTGTGGAATCCCAAAGCTGCAGTACATCTGATGATAACAAAACAACAACAACAACAACAACAACAAAAATCACGGGGGGCTTCCCTGGTGGCGCAGTGGTTGAGAGTCCGCCTGCCGATGCAGGGGACGCGGGTTCGTGCCCAGGTCCGGGAAGATCCCACATGCCGCGGAGCGGCTGGGCCCGTGAGCCATGGCCGCTGAGCCTGCGCGTCCGGAGCCTGTGCTCCGCAACGGGAGAGGCCACGGCAGTGAGAGGCCCACGTACCGCAAAAAAAAAGAAAAAAAAAAATCACGGACCACCTTACAAAGAGCAGATAGAGTCATAATCCTAAAAAGATCCTCAGGTACAAGAAATCTAAAAAGTGGACTTGTTTTTATTCCTTACATTTTGACCCTTGTTTATTCCGTGCAATGTTTTTTTTCTTTTCCGAGAACCAAACAATGCATGCTCTTTGTTACTTCTTCTTACAAATGAGTGGATAAACAAATGCACCAGCATAATTTAGTCAGGAAGATGATGTCCTTTCTAGTCTACTTCATTCAGGAAAATTCAAGGTCTGTTATCCCAGCTGCCAGTACAGAGTGCTGTCTGAGGCTGGCAAAACACAAAAGAAAATAAAAAATACGAGTCCACTTCATCGAGGAACCACAACAAGAAGTGACTCTAAGCGCTACCCTGCAATCACACCAGCTCAAACTGTGAAATACGGTCATTGTCTTATGGAACTGATCTAATTTTGTACTCAATGCCTTAAAATAAAGGGTTTCTGCTGTATACCAAATACAAGGACTGGGACCACAAAAAGATAATAATTTGACAGCACTTTCAAGCACAGCTATTTTCCTTCCTTCTGTCACACTAAATAGCCCCAACTGACAACGACTCCACAGGCTCATTGAATGAATGAAGAAGATGTATTTGCTGAGCTGCGGAAATGCCACCAATAAACTACAGCAGAGGACTGGTACTAGCTCATTAGAGGGCTTAATACACAAGCACAAATAGGATATTCAACAAAAATCTGCAAAGGTATTGGAATGCAGCTGGCATAACACTTGATGACATTTCTTTCTTCAGTACAAAGAATGGGAGGGGAAAATATGCTTATCTCTTTAAAAATATCAAGGTTGAGGCTGCACTGACGTGTTTATATATATTTACATTTATATATATATATATATATATATATATAAGCAAAGAAAACTTTGTTAATTCAGGTTAATAAAGAAAGCAAATATACCGGGGTGACACTTATTAACATCTGTGCTAAAATCAGGAAGAAGAATTATATATATAAT
>RJWK010013804.1:0-38522 GCA_004363435.1 Platanista minor
TGGTTGGGAGTCCGCCTGCTGATGCAGGGGACACGGGTTCGTGCCCTGGTCCAGGAAGATCCCACACGCCGCGGAGCGGCTGGGCCCGTGAGCCATGGCCGCTGAGCCTGCGCGTCCGGAGCCTGTGCTCTGCAACGGGAGAGGCCACGACAGTGAGAGGCCCGCGTATCGCAAAAAAAAAAAAAAAAAAAAAAAAAAAAAAAAAAAAAAAAAAAAAAAAAAAAAAGAGAAACAAGCTAAATATACAACCCTTTGGTTATTTTTATCTGTAATGGATAA
Source organism: Platanista minor (assembly GCA_004363435.1). NCBI lineage: Eukaryota > Metazoa > Chordata > Mammalia > Artiodactyla > Platanistidae > Platanista > Platanista minor. Next base: position 280 of record RJWK010013804.1, read on the forward strand.
AATGAAAGTAAAGGAGAGTGTTGGGGTGGGTCCTAACACTGCACCAAGCTCAGATACCAGCCAGTCTGAGCTACAATTACTAGCCCTAGAGCTGCTACCAGAGGGAAAAATTGTGCTGAAGTGACAGATAGCACCTCTTTGACCTCTAGTCACAAAGAAGATACTACACGTAGCAGAGAGAAGCAAACATGAGAAACTACTGAAACAAGTGGGTATGGTGTTAAGGAGTTTTCTCCTTCTGAGGATGAATATCATCAGCTTCCTGAAAAATGGACCGTGATAATTACTAACCTAGGAACAGTCTCCTTGGTGTTGAATGCTGCAGAATTGGTGAGTACATTTAGATTAATGCAGGACCAATTGCTTACTATTGAACAGATGGCTCTACATGATCCAAATACACAGCAATTTCTTCCTGAGGGTACAGCTATCCCTATGGATTGGATAAAAATCACTATAAAGTTTGTTTACCCTGAGAAGGGGAATGCCTTTTCCCCTCATTTAATAAGCCAAGTGTAACTCTCAAGATGAAGCAGTTGATATGATACATATGCAATCTATGCTGGAGGTTCAACCATTTAATATACCTCTTACCCAGGTCATGGTAAATGCTTTGATTGAGGAAGACTCTTTTGCATTTTTACCTCATGTAACATTGTTGTTGCAAAATCAAGCAATGATCCAAGAAGCTGTATCAGATTTATCTCACCTTCCCCCTATGGGTCTCACAGATGCTAAGAAAATTAGTGTTTCACAAGAGAACAGAGAAAGAAAAGGGGATAGACCAGGGACTCACTCCAGCAAAGTGGAAATCTTTAAATAGTTGTTAAGGAATGGGATAAAAAAAGTAGCATTGATGAGGTTGACACTATTATAATGGGAGGATATGAGGATACAATGGTTGATGGGATTAAGGTCAATGTTTGGATGAAAATTAAATGTTTGAATGGATTTTATGTGAAGTGGCTGCAGTTCCTTTTCCTGCATGTATTATATTATTGAGAAGGATATATGTCTGCTGGGGAGCACTTTATCTGTCTTGTATGGGAAAACAGAAGGAATGTAAGTTCACCCCTTGGCCAGTATTAATTGGACGTGCTAAATGAGAACGTACAGAATTTCCTAAGTCCACACAGGTTGTTAATTTGAAACAGTGTAGAATATTTGGTGGAGAAAAACAGACTACCACTTTAATTAATTACATGTTAGAATCTGGAGTGCTATGACCAACAAATTCTCTGTAAATAGCCCTGTGTAGCCAGTGAACAGGCAGATGGCACCTGGAGACAAATATTACACTATTAAGGCTTGAATAATGTATCTCATTTAGCATCATCAGTCCAAAAAAGTGAAAAAAAATGCAAGCTAAAAAGGTGACTACTCAGTGATTGATTTTGAAAATACTTTTTTTCTTGATGGTAATCATGGAAACGAGTCAATTACAATTTTTATTTATGTGAAAAGGATCTCAATTTACAATTTACTGTATTGCCACAGGATTATTTGAAATCATCAGCTTACCGTCATAATTTGATTAGGAGGGATTTGGACTTGATGGAGGTATTGAGTGCAATAGCACATTGCATTGAGGATGTCATGATAATATCAGAAATTGAAGAGCAAGATACAACTTACTTAAATACAGTGGTGACACATATGACTAACAAATGCTGGTTGATAAATCCAGCAAAGATCCAAGGGCCTTTCCAAATGGTGAAATTCATAGGAATAACATGGGCGGGAGCCACTGAGACATTCCATAGGTAACTAAAAATAAAATGCTCTCATTATCTTCCTCTGGAAATAAGCAAGATACACAGCACCTGGTTGGGTTTTTTGAATTTTGGAAGATGCATATTCCACCTTTGGGAATACTGTTAGCTCCAATCCATAAAGCCGTCTGCAGGAAGATCACATTTGAATGGAGACCTGAAAAACACCAGGCTATGTCTGAAATGCAAAAAAGCTCAATCAGTGACTTTGAACCCTTATTATACACACTTCGATATGATTTTAGAAATATCTGCAACTTGCACTTATGCAGATTAAAGGTTATGGCAAAGCCCATTAGAGCTGCCCAGCAGTGACCACTGGAATTTTAGACCAGAAAGTTTCCAGACATGGAAACTTTTGAGAGTTTGCACACTGTTTGAGAGACAATTATTGATTTACTATTGGGCACTTATCCTATTACCACATGGGTGGTACCCTATGCATAGCTCTCAATTGATCAACAAATAGCTGCTTGGTTTATGGTTGTCAGTTACAAGGTGGATGGGAAGTACCTTGTTTGGAAGGCTGATGCTCTATAATGTTCTGATGGAAAAACTCTGATTTAAGAAGATAAGAATAAATCAACTCAATGGGCAGAATCCATGCTCTTCTTTGCAGTGATGAAAGAATTGAACAGCAATAAAATTTTAAAATTCTCGGTTAATTCTGACACAGTGGTGGTATAGAGGGACTAGGGAGGTGGCCAATGGCCTGGCCATATGGTCAGGCAGATGGGCAGTGGAAAATTGGATTCTTAAATGATTCACATGTGATTTATATGTGTCACAGCCTATGGAAATCATTATAGGAATTTAAGAGGCACATTGAAGAACTTCCTTCTCAAATAATAAGGTGATTGTAATCAGCAAATGCACATCCTGGTGCACATGTTTGAGGTGGCCACTTGGGTCCATAAAATGAGTAGACATGGGGTAGCTGCAGCAACGCAGAGATACTGATCATTAATATATCCTACTTGCACATTCTGAGGTACAAAATGCCAGCAAGAACTATCTTGTCTTCCAACCAGAGAGGCAAAAATTACAGATGAAAATGGGGGGACTTCCCTGGTGGTCCAGTGATTAAGACTCCTCACTGCCAATGCAGGGGGCCCTGTTTGATCCCTGGTCAGGGAAGTAGATCACATGCCGCAACTAAAAAAGATCCCACATGCCACAACTAAAAGATCCTGCATGCCTGCAACTAAAGATTCCCGCACGCCACAATGAAGATCCTGCGTGCCACAACTAAGATCCGGCGCAGCCAGATAAATAAACATACAAACAAACAAATAAATATTCTTTTAAAAAATGAAAGAAAATGGAGTAGATTCCCTGAAGGGAAAGGCCCCATGCGTAGCTGGCATCTCAACTACATCAGACTACTACCGGTAGCCTTAGGACGCTATAAATAGGTCCTGCAGTAAATAGATATTTACTGCAGATGAAGCTTTGCATACGCTGTGGTAGACGCAAATTCTAAAAACTCTATAAAGGATTGGAACAGAAGATATTGTACTAATTCAGACCGTCGAATTACATTTCTTCAGCCAAGAATCATATTTTATAGTCCATAGGGTTCAACAATGGTCAAAGAGATATCATATCAAGTGGACATATCATACTGCATATCATCCTCAGAGCAGTGATTTGATAGAAAATTTGAACAGTCAGTTAAAACACTAGTTGTCTAAAATGAGTGGAGATAAAGGCATGAAAGCTTAGTTTACATACCTTCATGAATGTGAGCTTACATTCAATGTGAGAAGGGGACAAGACGTGATCCCCATTTGTTAGAGTCTTATGTTTTTCTGGAGGAATTGGGAGAAAGGGGGATAGAGGAAGATGCTGAAACAACTATACAATTCTTCCCCAAATTACTGCAACTTTCTTTTTTCCTATCTGATTCAGTGATCCTGGAATCAGGGCTGCAGGTGCCAGATGTAGGAATGATCCCTAAGCAAGAAACTGTAACTATACCTTTAAACCTTTATGCCAGTATTCCTAAGTGTCTGATGGGATGGCCTGTACCTTCTACCTGGCAAAATTGGGGTTGACAGTAAAAGGAACTATATTGTCTAATGGTCAAGAAGGCGTACTAGTTCTGTATTTCTGTAACCTTGTCATATATGGATAAGAATGGATTGAGTTTCTCCTTACACAGAAACTTTTGAAAACTATTGAAGGTAGGCACTTGCTGGATTGGTATTGGTGCCGGTGATCTGCACCAACACAATGGCTAAACCTATCATTCCTTCCAAAGATGGAAAAGTCTGGGTAAAAATCAGTGAAAAACGGAGAGAAGGAGCAATAGCAGTTGAGGTTAAAGGAATGACTGAATGGGTTATGGAATAATGGAAATTCAATATTGGTGTCTCAAGGGAGGCTCAGAACAATAAAATGATATTGTCTCTTAGCACAATTATACCCCAATGCTCAAAAGGGTGAAGCCACATATTTTCCACCCCTGCTTTTTGAACGTGACAAGGTCAAATAGAAAGCTGGAAACCTGAGTGGCATTACTTTTGGAGACATTTTGGTCATTCAGTATGATGAAGCTAGTCTTATAGTTAATGACTGAGTGGAACTCTAGTAATGTTCCAGTTTCTTTTGACTCTTATTTTTCAGTTACATCTATTACAAAGGGTATCATTTGGAAAGGCATTTCCAAGAACTACTGCCTACTGAGCCATTGGTCCATGGAGTGTATAGCTCCTGGCAGACTAATTACTGCGTAACTATAAATCATGGTGATAAATAATTAGAAAGGTCCCTTGTTATAATGGATGAAAGGTAGCAGCAGCCTTCCCAGCATGCCACAGTGTACTGTGCACAGAAATATATTACCCTTGTTTTTGTGGATGGAAAGCTATTAAACAGAATAGAAAAAAAAAATTCCTAATGGGAATAAAGCAGTGGACATCACATGATAAATTCTCATTCCCCTAGAGAATGATCCCAACTTGAGCACCTGCTTTAGGTAAATAATCATATGACAATACTGATACTGATGAGCCAATGTATTGGTAGATTGAGCGAAGACCTTCTCAGTATATAATACTGATAGAAAATAACTGACCTAAGAAGGGCTGGATTTAGCTAACCACCAGCTATATACTATATTAAATAGTTCTGCACAAATTTATCACAAGGTACAAATAATGGTAGATTAAGAAGGGAAATGAGTAATCAATTTAGTATAAGAATATGGAAATATTTTCCTTTATAGGATAGATTAGTCATTTCATTAAATATATCCCTTTTCTACAGTGGTTTCTCCAACTGTTGGGCACATTCATGATGATACTATTGCGGTATCTGTTATGTAAATGCTATACCGAATGTAGATGCACAGAAAAATATGATAGTTTTTCTCTAAGAGGGTTTACATCAAGGATCAGGGAAACTGATTGGGCAGGAAAGGATTAACTAAACTGGCTTGGATTCCTCAATCCCTGTATTGTCTAAAGAAAATACTGTCTTCGGAACCAGCCTTTGACTAACTCCTGGGAAATAATCTCTGTATGCTGGAATATTCTACCTGTCCAGTTTGTTTTTGTATGTCAGGTAAGGTTATAATTTATGCTGAAGGCCCATGTTGGTTTGGGAATGGGAAAAGGGGCAAGGGTCTGAGTAGTTGAGGTCAGTCACATGCCTGTATGACTGACTGCCCCAGAATCTCTGGCCACTAAGGCTAAGGTGAGCTTCCCTGGTTGGCAATGCTTCACATGAGTTGTCAACACATTGTTTCTTGGGAAATTTAAGCATATCTCTGTGTAAATCCACTGGGAGGGGACACCTGGAAGCTTGAGACTGGTTTCTCCTGGACTACAGCCCATGTACCTTTTCCCTTTCATAGTTTGATCTACTTGACCTGAATTTTAACTGTAATAAACTGTAACTGTGGGCATAACAGCTTTTTTATTTCCTTGAGTCCTTAGAGCAAATGAGTGAGCATGAGTGTGAAACAGCTTGTATATTTAAACATGGACCAAGTGGTAGAAAATTTAAGTCAAGATAAATAAACCAAGTTCAGTATGTTCCTTAATGTGATTTTGTTCATTCATTAGTTGGAGTGGTAGAGGTTAGAGTGGCTAACCTCTCAACTATGAATCTGACTCTCAGAGTGAACATATGTATCCTAGTTTCCATACAATACTACACTAATCAGGAGGTATGGTAACATTTTGGTTTTATGGCAACTGTCTATGCTATTATTTTCTGGTAGATTGATCGCACAGAATTACAGGCAGAAAAGGTGGAAGATCTGCATCATTTACAGGCCTATTCAAAGTCTAGCATCATAGCCTGTTTGTATGTGTCTGTGTTTGTGGATTGAGGTATATATTTGGGGTTGAGGGTGCTTTATCCATTCCTTTTTGTGGAAGACATACTGGCAGCTCTTGCTAAGAGAATCCTGAAGAGGCTGAGTCACTAGCCAATGTTTTTCCTTCCTTGATTCTATCAACTAAGATGATAGGGCCCTTATGCTAGTTGGGGCAATTTGATATCTATTTCATAAAAAACAGAGGTCTCTGTACTTTTCTAAGCAAGCATACTTGTTTTAGAAAGCTTTTTTTAGTGCTTTAAAGATGTGTAATATGCCATTATATATCTGCATAGAATAATAATCATTTTTGCACTTTAAGAAACACACAAATGAGGTTACAAGACAGGAGTTGGTAATTTTTTTTCAGTGAAATATCAGATAATAGATACACTATACTTTGGTGGTCATACAAATCTCTGCCCGAATTACTCAACTCTGCCATTGTAACAGGAAAACAGCTGTAGACATCAAGATAAAAAATGAGGGTGGCTATGTTCCAATAAAATTGATTAAAAAAAAAAGGCAGCAGCCCAGATACAGCCACCAGGCTTTAATTTGCTGACCCCTGTTATAAACGATTGGATTTTAAATGTTTGGAAAAATCTAATACTATCTTTCTGGGCTCCAATTCATTATCATCTTGCTTACAGCTACTCACATAGCCAAGCATCATTTTGGAAACCAGTTCTCTAAAGAATATTTATATCTTTTCCCACCAGTCCTTTATGGCTTCCCTTTACCTATAGCATAAAGCACAAGTCCCTTAATAAAGATTGTTTTATGTCAGCTTGAGTGCCTGCTGGTAGATATTGTTGATGATGCAGTTAGTAATTCATTCTATTAATTATGCTTTGAGGGAGAAGCATAGTCTTTTCAGTACGTATTGTTGCCTTCCTTGCATGAAAGGTGCTTTAAGCAGAAGCATATGGTAGGTGAGGGAGATCTGAGTCTCTTAATCAACAGTCCTTAGAGTGTGCACAGGTGCTGTGACCGGGATTCTGACAGCCCTGTTTGTCCTTTACCACCTGCCTCCCATTTCGATCTGATATTTGAGAATACCACAGGGAGACAGGAAATTGAGGGGAGAGAGAAGCAGGTTGTACTTCCTTTCTGCTTCCTTTTGCTATCAGTGTCACCCAACAAAGTCCCTTCACCCAGCAGTGGTTTCAGTAGGGGCAGTAAGGACAGGTTTGCATATTCTTCTAATTCCAAGGATATTGGACATTACACCCCCTCAGAAAATTTAGCAGCATCAGGAAGCTAGTTACCACTTTCCCCTTTACATCTGAGTTCTAGCACTCATGAAGCCTCCTCTGAGATCCTAAGGCTCAGCACCAGCCAAGCATCTCTCCTTCCTCAGAGATAAGTTCTCAGGCTGTGGGGTCACTTCTCAGAGCCCCTTTAAGAGCCACCATTAGTTGTGCATCCCCTTTTCCTCAGAAGTCTGGATCCCAACAGTTAGGGACCTGTCTTCCTCCTTTTTTGACTCTCAGGCACCTCATATCCCCTTGGTTTGCCCTGCCCTAGGAGTGGAAATTCCTCCCTATTCTTCCTATCTCTGTATAACATTAGTCTTCCTATTTGTCTATTTAGATATCACTAGCCTATTTAAGGAATTCCCTCTGTTGAATTCTTATTCTTATAAATGTGTGGTTTCTAAACAAAAATCCGACCTCAGCCTGCCTGATAAACGTGTGTTTCTGACTGGATCCTGCCTTTGCTTTTCATGACTAATTCTTGGATCTGCTGTTTGAGTTTCTCCCATAAATTGGGGGGGGGGGAGAATTCCCTGTCATTTTTCTCTTCAAATATTGCTTCTTCCCATATCTGTCTCCATATCCTTCTCCAAATCCAGTTACATATCTCTTTGAAATCACATTTGGTCTCCTGTCTTTTATATTGTTGTTTTGCATTTTCTCTCTTGCTTCATCTGTACTTTTAAATCTTAACTAACATACATTTCATTATTTCTTCCTTCACTGTGTCTAATCTGTTATATAGTAGATTCCTGATTTCAGCAATTTGCAGGAGGGGGACTGGGCTTCCAGATTCTCCCTTTGATTTGGGACAGAAGGAAAGGAATGCAGAAACAAAGTAGGAACAGTCAAGAAATAGTAGTGCAGCAATAGGGCAGGGTCCTGTTTCCTCCTCAAAGGATATACATATCAATATCTTTGAGTTCTTCTGCAGGGACTAAGGCCCCCACCCAGGTGGAAGATGGTAACTTTGGCTGAGCACAAGATTCCTAGAATACCACCTTGTTACCTCACCACCAACCAATCAGAAGAAAGCCTGCACACGGTGGAAGATAATGAACCCCCTCCCCAAATGATTAACTTCCCTTTCTCCCTTTAAAAACTATCATGGTCAATCAGAATCTTTGGAGTTGGTTTTTGGACACGAGTCTGGTTTCTCCCCAGGTTGCTGGCCTCCTGAATAAAGCAACCTTTCCTTTCCAACCAACACTGTCTCTTGAGTATTGCCTTTCAAGTGGTGAGCAGCAGAAGCTGAGTTCGGTAGCAACAGGGCAGTTTAATGGTTTTACTGAAGAGATTTTCATATCAATTGTTTATCTTAAGAATATGTTACTCTTTTGGTATAAAAATAACTCAAATTATTATTTCTGGTGTTTGTGGAATGTGCCCCATCAAAGTGATTCATATTAAGATGTAGACAAGTGAGACTTCCAAGGGATGTGAGAATATGCTATGGAATTGTTTTAAAAAGCTATTCATAGAGTTTATAAAAATATATGTATGGATATCATATTTGTCTTTCTTGGTATGATTACACTAAACATAATAACTGCCAGGTCTTTCCATGTTGTTGCAAATGGCAAAATTAAAATTATTTTTTATGGCTGAGTAATATTCCACTGTAAATATATACCACAGCTCCTTTACTAAATACTGTATGTTTTCTCTTATACGTGGAATCTGAAAAATAAAACAAACGAATGAATATAACAAAACAGAACCAGACTCATAGATACAGAGAACAAACTAGTGATGACTTTAGGGAGAGGGGTGGGAGGGGCAAGATAGGGGAAGGGGGTTAAGAGGTACAAACTACTATGTGTAAAATAAATAAGCTACAAGGAAGTAATGTATAGCACAGGGAATATAACCAATATTTTATATTAACTTTCTCTAAGAATATTGAACCACTATATTGTACACCTGAAACTAATATTACATTGCAGGTCAACTATACTTCAATAAAAAATAATAAAAATATATGTATGGATAGAATAAAAACTTGGAGAAATAGACACTCGTGTTTACACTGAAATGCTCAACCAATTCTTAGAATTTTCAATCAGCTTTCCTATGATGAGGGGGTAAAAAAGAGACGGAAATAATATATGCCCGTGTGTTATACACAGCATACTGTTTTGAGAGGGAGACAGTTAGACATAGAGGCTAGCCTTGTCATTAGGTGATGGTGAAATATTCCATGGGCTGGAGAGTCTTGCCTGTGAACCTTGTCTTTAGTTGCCCTAGTGTCCTGGGTGTGTTTCTTTTTCATTCTCATTGTGCAGAATACCAGCTCTGGTCAGCAGGTGACACATTCCTGTGATTCCTCAGAACAGAGAGGTATTACATTTATTTTTTGAAAAGGATGCTTATGATACCACATGGTGCAAAATACAAACATACATATATCCATACATGCAATGGAATAATAATGCCGCTTTACAAAGCAATGTAGAAAACTATGCAGTGATATGGAGTGATAAGTTGCATGACAAATGAAAATTCTAGAATGGCATCATTGAGTGAAAAAATTTGAGGGGAAAATGCCACTGAAATAGTGTATACACACTCTCATGCCTCCTTCTCATTAACTGAGGAGGATGGATCCTCTGAGCCTTCATGTAGGCTATGCACAGACGTGAGGGATATAATAGACCTGATCTCACCACTTTGCAATGCAGGTGACATTTTGCATTCTGACTCATTATTGTGTTGTACTTTTTGGAGACAAATGGTGAGAGAGAGTTCGATTTTTTTTTTTTTTTTTTTGCGGTACGTGGGCCTCTCACTGCTGTGGTCTCTCCCGTTGCGGAACACAGGCTCCGGACGCGCAGGCTCAGTGGCCATGGCTCACGGGCCCAGCCACTCGGCGGCATGTGGGATCTTCCCGGACCGGGGCACGAACCCATGTCCCCTGCATCGGCAGGTGGACTCTCAACCACTGCGCCACCAGGGAAGCCGGAGTTTGATGTTTTGAAAGTCAGCTCATGACACTGTATGAAGCAGATTTATGGCTGCTTTCCTGAATTCTATTAAAACAGTTGTTCTCAGACTTTTTGTTCTGAAGGCCCCAAAAAGCTGTGCTTAGGTGGCTTATGTGTGCCAGTATTTGAAAATTAAAAAAATAATGCTAAGCACTTTTAAATGTATTTATTCATTCAAAGTAACAATGTTAAATGCATTTCATGCTTGAATAAAAAAGCATATGTTTTTTTAAAAATAACTATATTTTTGAAAACGAAAAGGTTCTATTTTCTTTAGTGACCTTTGATCAACCTTTTAAAATAAGAGGCATTATCACTTTATTTCACCAAAATGGAGACTAAGGAACAGAATGGTTAAGCGGCACTGGGAAAGTCACACTGTTGATGAATGGCAGAGCTGAGAGTCAAACCCTCCTCTATTTTTCTGAAGTCTCTGATTTAAAACGAGTGACCATGAAAGCACCACACTATTTGCCCTTCCTGAGAAACTAGATAGGCTAGATCATGGGTTTGATGGCTATCTCCATTTCCTGTGCCTTAAGAACCTTTTGAAATCCTTTATGTAGTTTGCATACTGGTTTATCTTTAATTCAGCATGGCACTTCTCCTGTGGATCCCACAGAGTGGGATGATCTTGTTTTGCTCTGGAGTGCGCAGATCCAGTTGTGTACTGGAGCTGGCTCAGACCAGCTCATGAGAGCTGACTCTGACTCTCTGCATCATTTGCTAACACAGCTTTCATTGGCATCATCTTGGTGACTAAAAATATCAGGCCACAGTGTGTGTATTGGTGGGGGGGGCGTTTAAATCAGGGAACCTGGAACTGCTGGAAACCAGACTGCACTGCCTTCTCCCCTGGGGGCCTGTTTCATGCGCATTACTGCTCAGGGCCGACCACACAGGCTTTTTATAGGAGAAAGTGCTGCATAATCGGGCAGAACTTGTGTGTGTTTGTGTACCCTGATGACTTTGTGCAGTCATTATCAACATTACTAAATTTAAAAAAATGTGAACGTGGTTGTAAGAAACCTACCTCTAAGCAAATTATTCACTGGCAGTGTGGTTTCAGCATTTCGTGGGCAAAGCAGATTCCCAAATGCGAGATACTTAGCTTTATCTCCCTGCTGCCCTAGAGCACAGGCAACTCTGTGGGAGTTGTTTCTCTTCTCAGGAACCATTTTCTCCTCGCAACCCTAATAACACATTTGTCCAAATGTAGGCACAGCTTCCTTTGACCCTGGCAAAACCTGATTTTCTAGTTTGTCTTCCTCTGACATCCAGATACTTTATGGTCTGCAGGTCATTTAAAAGTGACCAACAGGGGGCTTCCCTGGTGGCGCAGTGGTTGAGAGAACGCCTGCCGATGCAGGGGACACGGGGTCGTGCCCCCGTCCCGGAAGATCCCACATGCCACGGAGAATCTGGGCCCGTGAGCCATGGATGCTGAGCCTGCGCGTCCGGAGCCTGTGCTCTGCAGCGGGAGAGGCCACAACAGTGAGAGGCCCGTGTACCGCAAAAAAAAAAAAAAAAGTGACCAACAATCCACAGGTTTCCACCTGCACAAGTGCACCTGGACTCTCGTGTTATGGCAGGCTGAAAGGTGATTTGTAACAGAAACTGGAACATGAGTCTGTGTCTCTAAGAGGGGAACCATACTGCTTAACCCCTCTTCCTTGATAATGCCTTGTGTAAAAAGCTTCCTTTCTTTAAATGCCTATGCCGTGGCTAGTATTGTCTCCAATATTTCCTTCATCAGATTGGGCATGGTATAAGTGACTAAGATCAAGTGCAATGCTCTGGTTCTGAGGTTGTACGTGAAACCATTTCCTGGTTTCCTTAGAAAGCTAACATCAACAAGAACATTTTGATGACATTTTGGTTTCTATGACAACTGGGATATGCCATTTTATGCTGGAGGTAGGAACATTATTACAAGGATGTTACAGGCTGGATGGACTAGCAACCTAGTACGTGATTACTATCACTGTGAGGTAGTGTGTGTGTGCATATTTGTGTATGTGTGCTTTGGGAAGGTGAGGTATTTAGTTGGGGATTAGGGGCTATAAGCCCTCCTGTTTTATTGAAGAAGCTGGAAATTCCCACTAAAGAGAATCTGAGGTGACGAGTCACCTTTCTGTGTTTTCCTGTGTCCTAAGATGACACCTGTTGTGTGAGGGCATTGTGATCTGAGTTCTTTAAAGCAGAGATCTCCAAATATGTGTGATCTTACACCTCTGTTTAAAAAAGATTTGTGCTTGAACTCTTAAAGATGCACTTTGCTCATTTTATATCTACTTCTACTAAGAAATTATTATGTATATGTTATGGGAGAGAAAATTTGAAGTCAAGATATGATGAGATAAATTAATAGGATTGGAAGCTCTAATGTAACTATGTGGAACTTCAGGGTTGAAAGGTGCTCACCTTGAACAGCTGACATATAGAATAAGAAAGATCTTCTCTTTAAAAGACAAATTTGCTGTCATCACACCACCAGTTAAAATCTGTAAAGGGCTCCCCATTTATCACATAAGCATAAGGTACAAGTTCCTTAACAAAGGTTCTGATTTTTGTTTTTGTGGTTTAGGAAGTAGCTGTTGCTGGTGTTATCATTATTTCTATATTTATTATGTTTCAAAAGAAAGTCATGGCATCTAAAGGAATTACTGTTGCATTTGTCCTCAGGATATGTGCTTTAAAAAGAAGTAAGTACTAGGTAAAGGATATCTATGTCTCCCTCTCTCTGCACCAAATCTTATACACTGCTATGTGATGCTGAGACTCTCATGCTATTGTTAAATGAACTCTTACCCAAGTTATTATTTATCTCAACAATTAACAAAGGAACCAGTAAACTATTGGACTCTTTTCAAATAAGAATTTGAGATACTGATATTATTTTTCTATAGGACAAATTGTATATGCACTGCTAAGGATAGGAATCATTTGCACTGCCATGAACAGAAACAATGGCATTACTATCAGTTTTCTACATGTCAATTTCTGCCTCTTACAGATTAAAGTAGTCTAATCAAAGACAATGAAAAGGCCATACCTCTATAGAATGAGCTAATTCCTGCAGGACCAATTAGCCAATGCCTGACATTCCACTGTAGGGACCCAGGAATCTCCTGTGCCTATTTCTGAGTCTTTGACATGTTTTCCAGGCAGGGTGGTATTAAGAGAAAGGCTCACATTTTAAGAGAATTCCTCACTAGAAGTGTTTTTTTTTTCTTTTTTATTCCCTGCACAAGTGTTCAAAGTCACCACTCTGGTCAGCAGGTAGCACTTGTGATATTGTGCTCATCGTGTGCAGCTGACACACAAATTAATAAATTTTCTCAATAAATGTTCTCTTTATTTATTCTCAGTAAAGGAAATAAACTAATTTCCTGCAATAACACCATTAACTGAAATCTATAAATGGCTCTCCATTTATTATATAAGCATCAGGTAAGAGTTCCTTAACAAATGTTCTGATTTTTGGTTTTGCATTTTAGAAAATGGATGTTGCTAATGTTACAGTTATCTCGGTATTTATTGTGTTCCAAAAAAATGCATAGCATCTAAAAGACTTGCTGTTGCATTCTTCGTCAGGTATATGCTTTAGGAAGAAGTAGGTGCTGGGTAAAGGATATCTAAGTCTCTTGGCTCCATATCCTATACTCTGTTCGTGATGCTGGGACTAGGAGTCTGCCAAGCTCATTTTTCCTTTACCAGCCTGCTCCCTGTTAGGCTCTGCCAGTCAAGTTGACCAAAGGGACACAGGAAAGAGAAGAAGAATTTGCCTTCCTCTCTGTTCCTATTCTTCTCAATGTCACCTGAATAAAGGCCCTAAATAAAAATAAGGCCATATGATTTCAGAAGGGCCAGAATATCAAAAATACAGTTTTTGTCCAAACTTCAGGGACTCATTACATCAGGTCCCCTAAGAAAGACAAGCACTAGCACACTGGTGAACTCTCTCTCTCTCCTGAGTTCTAGATCTCAGCTTTGAGGGTGTCCTCCTCTGAGATCCTGATGCTCTGGCATGAGCAGAGATCAGATCACCATCATCAGAGGTAAGGGGTCTTAGGTTTTAGGGGGTCCCTCCTCTGATCTTCCTTAAACCCCACTTTTAGCTGAGCAGCACCTTTCTTTGGAATCTCTGTGCTGGCTCTGAAAGACCCTTCCTCTAAGCTTATGAGTTCTCAGAACTGCTATGTCTTCACTTGGTTTTTCCAGACCGAAGAGACTTAGCTCCTTTCTACCATTGCTATCTCCACGTTACCTCATTGTTACCTTTATGATTTTTTCAGCCTCAAAAAGATTCTAAGTTAACTCTGACATTTTTTAAAAAGAGAGAAAAGAAAAAAGAGGGCCCTTGCTTGTTAATTATGGTTGTTTTTGGTTTTGTCTCTTCTATGTTTTTCTCCTTGGCTTTGTTTTCTAGGAGTTTTACTATAACTGGTCTAGGGGTGTGTGTGTGTGTGTGTGTGTGTGTGTTTTGGGATGTGTGTATGCGAATGTTATGTTTATTTTTTTTTAAAGCACAGCTTGAATATTCTGCTTGATATTGTTCATTATTTTGGAAAATTCTCAGTTATTATTCCTTCCAATATTCTCAATTTCCCAGGCTCTCTCCTGGGACTCCTTACATATCTCTTAGGTGTTTAGGTACCTAAATTTTAATAAGACATATTTCCTTTGATCAATATAAAATACCAGTCTACCAGTCTATAAAATACCAGAACTTTTCAAAGATATTTTCCTTACATTCCCTTTGTATGGTACCATTTTGCTAGGGTTACTTTCTTTTCTCACTTATATCTGATATTTTATCTCACATCTCCTTAAAGGCTCTATAAAGTTACATTGAAGTGCATATGTACATATAAGTGCATTCTCTATGTAATATTTTATAATATTACAGGGGAAAATCAGGTCTTCCTTTACTATCCATTTCCATCCTTGTTACTCTCTTGTTTCATGTGTAACTATGTTATCAGATTTCTGTTTACCATTCAAGACTCACCTTTATCCAATTTGTTTCCTAAGATAAACATATATAGCATTGCTCTCCACCTGTAGTGTTTTACATGACCTGCATGATTTGTACTTCATTGATCTCTAACCTGATTATATTAACTGGAATTTTTCTTCTGTGTCAGTGCATTTAGATTTGCATGTCTTTGTAATGGATAAATAACATATCCTTCTTGACTTCGACTCAGTTTTTCAGTCTGTCTCATGGATAGCATTTTGTCATCGTTGTTATAATGAACTACAATGCAATGACTTATCTTGTGTACATGAGCAACTCCTTATCCTTGTGCACAACACAGGGAAATCAATAGGTTCTGAAAGATACATCTTGTTCCCTCACTTGAATGTTAGTAACTGTGAAGGTCCCACCTTCAGGAAAAGAAGACGCTACACTTGACTTTTTTTTTTTTTTTTTTTTTTTTTTGCGGTACGCGCGGGCCTCTCACTGTTGTGGCCTCTCCCGTTGCGGAGCACAGGCTCCGGACGTGCAGGCTCAGCGGCCCTGGCTCACGGGCCCAGCCGCTCCGCGGCATGTGGGATCTTCCTGAACCGGGGCACAAACCTGTGTCCCCTGCATCAGCAGGCGGACTCTCAACCACTGCGCCACCAGGGAAGTACTACACTTGACATTTTAACTCAACACACTATTCATGATATTATTACAATTACAGAGCATACTAGATACCTTTCCTGTGGCAGGGTAATAGGGACCAAAGGGTTAAAAGAGCACCTTTGGAAGAAAGTTGGCCTGCTGGACTGGTGAAACAACCTGAGTTTTGTAAAGGAATGGGCTTTGAAAGGGAGAATATTCACACTTGTCTTAAAATAAACCATGAGTGTTGAATGGTTCCTTTTCTGAAGTGCTCATGTTTTTCCTTTTCTAACTAGGAGATGGTCTTCTTTTTTTTTTTTTTTTTAAGTAGGAGATAGTCTTCTAAGGTGCGTACCTGAAGACTAGGTTTTGTGACTGGTTATTTGTTTAGAGAAAAGTTGGGAGTCAGGGATTTAGTACTGAAAGTTTGGTAAGTTGAATATGTGTATGCACATTTGTGGCCATATAATATAATTTGGAAAATGAAAAATAAGTCTAAGTTTTTATTCCTAATTAGCAAACCAAGGGCAATTAAATGAGTGCTCAGTTTGTAACAGTTGCCATTTAAATACTATGTACAAAAAACAATCCTCCTAAAATTTAGGCATGACGCCTGTGAAGAAATATATGAACTGGTGAACAACATGAAAGAACAATTTTAAAGATAGAAATTCTTACAAAATTGTGCTGAAAATTCACTGCTAACCCAATGCAATTTTATAAGCTTTTTAAAAAGTACATGTGAAAATTTATGCTAAAATTAATCTGGAGATGGAAAGATACGATAATAGGCAAGACTGTGTTTTCCTTCCAAATATAATTTTATAGACTATGCCTTTATTATGATAAAGAGATCTTCTGACTCATATTTTATGAAATGACTTTTTTTGGAGACTTTAAAATTACAAAGCCTACAGCTTACAAGAAGCTCTACTAAATAGTAATTGTAGGCAAGGGGCACAGGAGTAAAGGTGAAAGAAAATTAATTACTGCCTCCAGATAATGTCATGGTAGCGTTTTTATTAAGAAAAGCACCCCATTTTGAAAGAATTCCTTGCTTAAGATTCTTACCTTTTTTCCTCAGAAATTATTTAAGCCCTCACTTAGAAAGGAGTTAACAAAATAGAGCTTATATTTCCTCCAAAACCATGGCTGTTGATTAGAGAAATAAAGTTAATTTTCATCTAATTTTTCCATTCATTAACTAAAGAGCAAATGTCATAGAACAGAAGTTAAACAGGGACTCTAAAACATTAAAATATTCAATTGAAAAATTAATTTTTTGATTATCTAAAATTGACCACGATATTACAGATTTCAGAGCTGTCAGTTATAGTATTTCCCTTTTGTTTAATCTCATTGTGTATTCACACTTTTCAGACAGTGTTTGGCTGAATTCTAAAGTCAAATATTAGATACACTTTTATACCCATGGACCTGTGAGAAATCGAATTTACTTAAAAATTAGAACGGGGGTGGGAAGGAGGGAGACGCAGGAGGGAGGAGATGTGGGAACATATGTGTATGTATAATTGATTCACTTTGTTATAAAGCAGAGACTGACACCATTGTAAAGCAATTATACTCCAATAAAGATGTTAAAAAAAAAATAAAAAAAAAA
The DNA here is from genome assembly GCA_004363435.1 of Platanista minor. Classification (NCBI taxonomy): domain Eukaryota; kingdom Metazoa; phylum Chordata; class Mammalia; order Artiodactyla; family Platanistidae; genus Platanista; species Platanista minor. Next base: position 17,860 of record RJWK010013804.1, read on the forward strand.
TAAAGCAGTAGCGAGGTGTAAAAAAAAAAAAAATTAGAACGGAAAGAGATAGAGAAGATGGCAGAAGAGTAAGACGCGGAGATCACCTTCCTCCAAACAGATACACCAGAAATACATCTACACGTGGAACAACTCCTACAGAACACCTACTGAACGCTGGCAGAAGACCTCAGACCTCCCAAAAGGCAAGAAACCCCCCCACGTACTTGGGTAGGGCAAACACAAAAAGAAAAAACAGAGACAGAAGGATAGGGACGGGACCGGCACCAGTGGGAGGGAGCCATGAAGCAGGAATGGTTTCCACACACTGAGAAGCCCCTTCGCGGGTGGAGACTGCGGGTGGCGGAGGGGGGAAGCTTCGAAGTCGCGGAGGAGAGCACTGCAACAGGGGCACGGAGGGCAAAGCGGAGAGATTCCCTCACTGAGGATCGGCACCGACCGGCACTCACCAGCCCGAGAAGCTTGTCTGCTCACCCGCCGAGGCGGGCGGGGCTGGAAGCTGAGGTGTGGACTTTGGTCAGAGCGCAGGGAGAGGATTGGGGTTGGTGGTGTGAACACAGCCTGCAGGGGGTTAGTGCACCACGGCTAGCCGGGAGGGAGTCCAGGAAAAGTCTGGACCTGCCGAAGAGGCAAGAGACTTTTTCTTCCCTCTTTGTTTCCTGGTGCGCGAGGAGAGGGGATTAAGAGCGCTGCTTAAAGGAGCACCAGAGACGGGCGCGAGCCGTGGCTACCAGCACGGACCCCAGAGACGGGCTTGAGACACTATAGGGCTGCTGCTGTTGCCACCAAGAAGCCGGAGTGCGAGCACAGGTCACTCTCGACACCTCCCCTCCCGGAGCCTGTGCAACCCGCCAATGCCAGGGTCCCATGATCCAGGGACAACTTCCCCGGGAGAACGCACAGCGCGCCTAAGGCTGGTGCATCGTCCCGCCGGCCTCCGTCGCCGCAGGCTCGTCCCGTGCTCCGTGCCCCTACCTCCCCCCAGCCTGAGTGAGCCAGAGCCCCCGAGTCAGCGGCTCCTTTAACCCCGTCCTGTATGAGCGAAGAACAGACGCCCTCCGACGACCTACACGCAGAGGCGGGGCCAAATCCAAAGCCGAGCCCCGGAGCTGTGCGAACAAAGAGAAAGGGAAATATCTCCCAGCAGCCTCAGGAGCAGCGGATTAAATCCCCACAATCAACTGGATGTACCCTGCATCTGTGAAATACATGAATAGACAACGAATCATCCCAAATTGAGGAGGTGGACTTTGAGAGCAAGATTTATTATTTTTTCCCCTTTTCCTCTTTTTGTGAGTGTGTATGTGTATTCTTCTCTGTGACATTTTGTCTATATAGCTTTGCTTTCACCATTTGTCCCAGGGTTCTATCTGTCCGGTTTCTTTTTTTAAGTTAAAATTTTTTTTCTATCGTAATAATTATTTTTTCTTTTAATAACCTTATTTTATTTTACCTAACATTATTCTATTTTATTCTTTTTCTTTCTTTCTTCCATTCTTCCTTTTTTACTTCCTTCCTCCCTCCCTCCCTTCCCTCCTTCCTTCCTTTCTTCCTTCTTTCCTTCCTTCCTTCCTTCCTTCCTTTCTTTCTTTCTTTCTTTCGTTCTACTTTTTCTCCCTTTTATTCTGAGCCGTGTGGATGAAAGGCTCTTGGTGTGGCAGCCAGGAGTCAGTGCTGTGCCTCTGAGGTGGGAGAGCCAACTTCAGGATACTGGTCCACAAGAGACCTCCCAACTCCACATAATATCAAACGGCGAAAATCTCCTATAGATCTCTATCTCAACACCAGCACCCAGCTTCACTCAACGACCAGCAAGCTACAGTGCTGGACACCCTATGCCACACAACTAGCAAGACAGGAACACAACCCCACCGATTAGCAGAGAGGCTGCCTAAAATCATAATAAGTCCACAGACACCCCAAAACACACCACGAGACGTGGACGTGCCCACCAGAAAGACAAGATCTAGCCTCATCCACCAGAACACAGGCACTAGTTCCCTCCACCAGGAAGCCTACACAACCCACTGAACAAACTTTAGCCACTGGGAAGAGACACCAAAAACAACGGGAACTACGAACCTGAAGCCTGCAAAATGGAGACCCCAAACATAGTAAGATAAGCAAAATGAGAGGACAGAAAAACACACAGCAGATGAAGGAGCAAGATACAAACCAACCAGACCTAACAAATGAAGAGGAAATAGGCAGTCTACCTGAAAAAGAATTCAGAATAATGATAGTAAAGATGATTCAAAACCTTGGAAATAAAATTAACAAGGACATAGAAGAACTAAAGATGAAACAAGCAACAATGAACTACACAATAAATGAAATTAAAAATAGTTTAGATGGGATCAATAGCAGAATAACTGAGGCAGAAGAACGGATATGTGACCTGGAAGATAAAATAGTGGAAATAACTACAGTAGAGAAGAATAAAGAAAAAAGAATGAAAAGAACTGAGGACAGTCTCAGAGACCTCTGGGACAACATTAAACACACCAACATTCGAATTATAGGGGTTCTAGAAGAAGAAGAGAAAAAGAAAGGGACAGAGAAAATATTTGAAGAGATTATAGTTGAAAACTTCCCTAATATGGGAAAAGAAATAGCTAATCAAGTCCAGGAAGCACAGAGAGTCCCATACAGGATAAATCCAAGGAGACACACACCAAGACACATACTAATCAAACTATCAAAAACTAAATACAAAGAAAACATGTTAAAATCAGCAAGGGAAAAACAACAAATAACACACAAGGGAATCCCCATAAGGTTAACAGCTGATCTTTCAGCAGAAGCTCTTCAAGCCAGAAGGGAATGGCAGGACATATTGAAAGTGATGAAGGAGAAAAACCTGCAACCAAGATTACTCTACCCAGCAAGGATCTCATTCAGATTTGATGGAGAAATTAAACCTTTACAGACAAGCAAAAGCTGAGAGAGTTCAGCACTACCAAACCAGCTTTAAAAAAAATGCTAAAGGAACTTCTCTAGGCAAGAAACACAAGAGAAGGAAGAGACCTACAATAATAAACCCAAAACAATTAAGAAAATGGGAATAGCAACATACATATTGATAAACACCTTAAATGTAAACAGATTAAATGCTCTGACCAAAAGACACAGACTGGCTGAATGGACACAAAAACAAGACCCATATATATGCTCTCTACAAGAGACCCACTTCAGACCTGGAGACACATACAGACTGAAAGTAAGGGGATGGAAAAAGATATTCCATGCAAAAGGAAACCAAAATAAAGCTGGAGTAGCAATTCTCATATCAGAAAAATTAGACTTTAAAATAAAGACTATTACAAGAGACAAGGAAGGACACTACATAATGATCAAGGGGTCTATCCAAGAGGAAGATATAACAATTTTAAACATTTATGCACCCAACACAGGAACACCTCAATACATAAGGCAAATACTAACAGCCATAAAAGGGGAAATCGACAGTAACACATTCAGAGTAGGGGGCTTTAACACACCACTTTCACCAATGGACAGATCATCCAGAATGAAAATAAATAATGAAACACAAGCTTCAAATGATACATTAAACAAGATGGACTTAATTGATATTTATAGGACATTCCATCCAAAAACAACAGAAAACACATTTTTTTCTCAAGTGCTCATGGAACATTCTCCAGGAGAGATCACATCTTGGGTCACAAATTAAGCCTTGATAATTTAAGAAAATTGAAATTTTATCAAGTATCTTTTCTGACCACAACACTATGAGACTAGATATCAATTAAAGGGAAAGATCTGTGAAAAAATACAAACACATGGAGGCTAATCAATATACTACTTAATAACGAAGTGATCACTGACGAAATCAAAGAGGAAATCAAAAAATACCTAGAAACAAACGACAATGGAGACACGACGACACAAAACCAATGGGATGCAGCAAAAGCAGTTCTAAGAGGGAAGTTTATAGCAATACAATCCTACCTTAAGAAACAGGAAACATCTCAAATAAACAACCTAACCTTGCACCTAAAGCAAATAGAGAAAGAAGAACAAAAAAACCCAAAGTTAGAAGGAAAGAAATCATAAAGATAAGATCAGAAATAAATGAAAAAGAAATAAAGGAAACGATAGCAAAGATCAATAAAATTAAAAGCTGGTTCTTTGAGAAGATAAACAAAACTGATAAACCATTAGCCAGACTCATCAAGAAAAAAAGGGAAAAGACTCAAATCAATAGAATTAGAAATGAAAAAGGAGAGGTAACAACTGACACTGCAGAAATACAAAAGATCATGAGAGATTACTACAAGCAACTCTGTGCCAATAAAGTGGACAACCTGGAAGAAATGGACAAATTCTTAGAAAGGCACAACCTGCCAAGACTGAATCAGAAAGATATAGAAAATATGAACAGACCAATCACAAGCACTGAAATTGAAATTGTGATTAAAAATCTTCCAACAAACAAAAGCCCAGGACCAGGTGGCGTCACAGGCGAATTCTATCAAACATTTAGAGAAGAGTTAACACCTATCTTTCTCAAACTCTTCCAAAATATAGCACAGGGAGGAACACTCCCAAATTCATTCTACGAGGCCACCATCACCCTGTTACCAAAACCAGACAAGGATATCACAAAGAAAGAAAACTACAGGCCAATATCACTGATGAATATAGATGCAAAAATTGTCAACAAAATACTAGCAAAGAGAATCCAACAGCACATTAAAAGGATCATACATTATGATCAAGTGGGGTTTATTCCAGGAATGCAAGGATTCTTCAATATTCACAAATCAATCAACGTGATACACCATATTAACAAACTGAAGGAGAAAAACCATATGATCATCTCAATAGATGCAGAGAAAGCTTTCGACAAAATTCAACACCCATTTATGATAAAAACTCTGCAGAAACTAGGCATAGAGGGAACTTTCCTCAACATAATAAAGGCCATGTATGACAAACCCACATCCAACATCATTCTCAATGGTGAAAAACTGAAAGCAATTCCACTAAGATCAGCAACAAGACAAGGTTGCCCACTCTCACCACTGTTTTTTTTTTTTTCTGTGGTACGCGGGCCTCTCACTGTTGTGGCCTCTCCAGTTGAGGAGCCCAGGCTCCGGACATGCAGGCTCAGCGGCCATGGCTCACGGGCCCAGCCGCTCCGTCACATGTGGGAATCTTCCAGGACCAGGGCATGAACCCGCGTCCCCTGCATTGGCAGGTGGATTCCCAACCACTGCACCACCAGGGAAGCCCCACTCTCACCACTCTTATTCAACATAGTTTTGGAAGATTTAGCCACAGCAATCAGAGAAGAAAAGAAAATAAAAGGAATCCAAATCAGAAAAAAAGAAGTAAAGCTGTCACTGTTTGCAGATGACACGATACTATACATAGAGAATCCTAAAGATGCTACCAGAAATCTACTAGAGCTAATCAATGAATTTTGTAAAGTAGCAGGATACAAAATTAATGCACAGGGGCTTCCCTGGTGGCGCAGTGGTTGAGAGTCGGCCTGCTGATGCAGGGGACACGGGTTCGTGCCCTGGTCCGGGAAGATCCCACATGCCGTGGAGTGGCTGGGCCCGTTAGCCATGGCCACTGAGCCTGCACGTCTGGAGCCTGTGCTCTGCAACGAGAGAGGCCACAACAGCGAGAGTCCCGCGTACCGCAAAAAAAAAAAAAATTAATGCACAGAAATCTCTGGCATTCCTCTACCCTAATGATGAAATATCTGAAAGTGAAATCAAGAAAACACTCCCATATACCACTGCAACAAAAAGAATAAAATATCTAGGAATAAACCTACCTAAGGAGACAAAGGACCTGTATGCAGAAAAGTATAAGACACTGATGAAAGAAATTAAAGATGATACTAATAGATGGAGAGATATACCATGTTCTTGGATTGGAAGACTCAACATTGTGAAAATGACTCTACTACAGAAAGCAACCTACAGATTCAGTGCAATCCCTATCAAACTACTACTGGCATTTTTCACAGAACTAGAACAAAAAATTTCACAATTTGTATGGAAACACAAAAGACCCCGAATAGCCAAAGCAATCTTGAGAACGAAAAACAGAGCTGGAGGAATGAGGCTCCCTGACTTCAGACTGTACTACAAAGCTGCAGTAATCAAGACAGTATGGTACTGGCACAAAAACAGAAATATAGATCAATGGAACAGGATAGAAAGCCCAGAGATAAACCCACACACATATGGTCACCTTATCTTTGATAAAGGAGGCAGGAATGTACAGTGGAGAAAGGACAGCCTCTTCAATAATTGGTGCTGGGAAAACAGGACAGGTACATGTAAAAGTATGAGACTAGAACCCTCCCTAACACCATACACAAAAATAAGCTCAAAATGGATTAAAGACCTAAATGTAAGGCCAGAAACTATCAAACTCTTAGGGGAAAACATAGGCAGAACCCTCTATGACATAAATCGCAGCAAGATTCTTTTTGACCCATCTCCTAGAGAAATGGAAATAAAACCAAAAATAAACAAATGGGACCTAATGAAACTTCAAAGCTCTTGCACAGCAAAGGAAACCAGAAACAACTCCAAAAGACAACCCTCAGAATGGGAGAAAATATTTGCAAATGAAGCAACTGAAAAAGGATTAATCTCCAAAATTTACAAGCAGCTCATGTAGCTCAATAACAAAAAAACAAATAACCGAATCCAAAAGTGGGCAGAAGACCTAAATAGACATTTCTCCAAAGAAGATATACAGACTGCCAACAAACACATGAAAGAATGCTCAACATCATTAATCATTAGAGAAATGCAAATCAAAACTACAATGAGATATCATCTCACACCGGTCAGAATGGCCATCATCAAAATATCTAGAAACAATAAATGCTGAAGAGGGTGTGGAGAAAAGGGAACACTCTTGCACTGCTGGTGGGAATGTGAATTGGTACAGCCCCTATGGAGAACAGTAGGGAGGTTCCTTAAAAAACTTCAAATAGAACTCCCCTATGATCCAGCAATCCCACTACTGGGCATGTACCCTGAGAAAACCATAATTCAAAGAGTCATGCACCAAAATGTTCATTGCAGCTCTATTCACAATAGCCAGGAAATGGAAACAACCTAAGTGTCCATCATCGGATGAATGGATAAAGAAGATGTGGCACATACATACAATGGAATATTAGCCATAAAAATAAGTGAAATGGAGTTATTTGTAGTGAGGTGGATGTACCCAGAGTCTATCATACAGAGTGAAATAAGTCAGAAAGAGAAAGACAAATACCACATGCTAACACATATATATGGAATCTAAGAAAAAAAGAAATGTCGTGAAGAACCTAGGGGCAAGACGGGAATAAAGACACAGACCTACTAGTGCATGGACTTGAGGATATGGGGAGGGAGAAGGGTAAGCTGTGACAAAGAGAGAGTGGCATGGACATATATACACTACCAAACGTAAAATAGATAGCTAGTGGGAAGCAGTCGTATAGCACAGAGAGATAAGTTCGGTGCTTTGTGACCACCTGGGTGGGTGGGAGAGGGAGGGTGGGAGGGAGAGAGACACAAGAGGGAGGAGATATGGGAACATATGTATAGTTATAACTGATTCACTTTATTATAAAGCAGAAACTAACACACCATTGTAAAGCAATTATACTCCAATAAAGATGAAAAAAAAAGTTAGTATGTTGGTTTTCAACAATCTATGGTATTGGTACTGGTGTGCAAATGGGAATCAATATTTATATCTTTCTTTATATTTTTTCTTTCTCTTTCTCTTTATATATTTTTCTGGCCCTCGGGAGGATGAGAAGAGAAAGGTATTCCTATTAGTACAAAATATGAAAAGAATAATATCTGTAAGATTATATATAATGGACCAAACAAGTGATAAGGGAATAGTTTAATATTTTTATTTAACATACTTCCCTTCTGATTGTTTCTCTCAAGCGTGCATTGCTTTGGAAATCAGAAGACAACCATAATTGATGTTTTCTTTTTCTTTTACATCTTTATTGGAGTACAATTCTTCTAGGATTCTTCCAGATTGTCCATTTTATTGGCATAGAGTTGCTTGTAATAATCTCTCATGATCTTTTGTATTTCTGCAGTGTCAGTTACTTCTCCTTTTTCATTTCTAATTCTATTGATTTGAGTCTTCTCCCTTTTTCTCTTGATGAGTCTGGCTAATGGTTTATCAATTTTGTTTATCTTCTCAAAGAACCAGCTTTTAGTTTTATTGATCTTTGCTATCGTTTCCTTCATTTCTTTTTCATTTATTTCTGATCTGATCTTTATGATTTATTTCCTTCCGCTAACTTTGGGGCATTTTTGTTCTTCTTTCTCTAATTCCTTTAGGTGCAAAGTTAGGTTTTTTATTCGAGATGTTTCCTGTTTCTTAAGCTAGGATTTTATTGCTATAAACTTCCCTCTTAAAACTGCTTTTCCTGCATCCCATAGGTTTGCGGATATCGTGTCTCCATTGTCATTTGTTTCCAGGTATTTTTTGATTTCCTCTTTGATTTCTTCAGTGATCACTTCGTTATTAAGTAGTGCATTGTTTAGCCTCCATGTGTTTGTATTTTTTACAGATCTTTTCCTGTAATTGATATCTAGTCTCATAGCATTGTGGTCAGAAAAGTTACTTGATAAAATTTCAATTTTCTTAAATTTACCAAGGGTTGATTTGTGACCCAAGATATGATCTATCCTGGAGAATGTTCCATGAGCACTTGAGAAAAATGTGTATTCTGTGGTTTGGGGATGGAATGTTCTATAAATATCTATTAAGTCCATCTGGTTTAATGTATCATTTAAAGCTTGTGTTTAACATTAAACGCACCAACATTCGAATTATAGGGGTCCCAGAAGAAGAAGAGAAAAAGAAATAGACTGAGAAATTATTTGAAGAGTTTATAGTTGAAAACTTCCTTAATATGGGAAAGGAAATAGTTAATCAAGTCCAGGAAGCACAGAGAGTCCCATACAGGATAAATCCAAGGAGAAACACGCCAAGACACGTATTAATCAAACTGTCAAAAATTAAATACAAAGAAAACATATTAAAAGCAGCAAAGACAAAACAACAAATAACACACAAGGGAATCCCCATAAGGTTAACAGCTGATCTTTCAGCAGAATCTCTTCAAGCCAGAAGGGACTGGAAGGACATATTTAAAGTGATGAAGGAGAAAAACCTACAACCAAGATTAGTCTACCCAACAAGGATCTCATTCAGATTTGATACAGAAATTAAAACCTTTACAGACAAGCAAAATCTGAGAGAGTTCAGCACCATCAAACCAGCTTTACAACAAATGCTAAAGGAACTTCTCTAGGCAAGAAACACAAGAGAAGGAAAAGACCTACAATAACAAACCCAAAACAATTAAGAAAATGGGAATAGGAATGTACATAATGTTAATTATGTTAAATGTAAATGGATTAAATGCTCCCACCAAAAGACACAGACTGGCTGAATGGATACAAAATCAAGACCCATATATATGCTATCTGCAAGAGATCCACTTCAGACCTAGGGACACATACAGATTGAAAGTGAGGGTATGGAAAAAGCTATTCTATGCAAATGGAAACCAAAAGAAAGCTGGAGTAGCAATTCTCATATCAGACAAAATAGACTTTAAAATAAAGATTATTACAAGAGACAAAGAAGGACACTACATAATGATCAAGGGATGGATCCAAGAAGAAGATATAACAATTGTAAATATTTATGCACCCCACATAGGAGCACCTCAATACATAAGGCAAATACTAACAGCCATCAAAGGGGAAATCGACAGTAACCCATTCATAGTAGGGGACTTTAACACCCCACTTTAACTATAATTGATGTTTTGATTACACGTTGAAAACTCTGAAAAAGGGTTTCACACTTAAAAAAATAAAAGCAGGAGCTTCCCTGGTGGCGCAGTGGTTGAGAGTCCGCCTGCTGATGCAGGGTCACGGTTTCGTGCCCTGGTCTGGGAATATCCCACATGCCGTGGAGCGGCTGGGCCCATAAGCCATGGCCACTGAGCCTGCGTTTCCAGAGCCTGTGCTCCACAACGGGAGAGGCCTCAACAGTGAGAGGCCCGTGTACCACAAAAAATAAAAAATAAAAAAATAAGCAAATGTGAACATCAACAAATGTTAAAATAGGCTGTGCAATTTTTAAAATGTGTTTTTGTGTGTGTGTGTGTTGGAGTGTGGGGAAGCATTTGTTTGGAGGCTGATCAATCTGATTTTATGAAAAAAGCTTACAAGTCCTGCTGAGGGGAGACTGGAGTGACTGAGTCACCGTTTTTCTCTCTCCTTTTATTTTTTTCTGTGTCCTCAGGTGACACCTGTAGTTTGAGAGCCGATTTTTCTCTGAGTTCTCTAAAACAGAAGCCCCCAAACCTGTATGATCATGTACCCCGTCCAAATGTTTGTGCAGGTTAACACCAAAATATGTATATTTAAAAACCGTTATATATTGCATATTGTATATAAAATTATGTATAAACAAACATACATATATATGCATTTATTATGAAAATAATTTTTACATTATGAAACTTAAAATTTGAAATCAGTACTGCATCAGCTAAAATATGCAAGTGAATTATAATACATATTTCTACAATGTATATAGAAAACTGGAAAAATACATGCCAGCCCTTTAACACAGTATATCTGGGTGGGAAGGTGGGAAGAGAGATTGAGACAACGATTTCATCTCTCGCATTATTCATTTCTGTATTGATTGACTTAAAAAAAATACATTTTGGAAACATTTAGGAAATCTTTTAAAAAGAAGTTCACTGGGACTTCCTTGGTGGCTCAGTGGTTAAGAATCTGCCTGCCAAAGCAGGGGACATGGGTTCGAGCCCTGGTTTTTGAAGATCCCACATGCCATGGAGCAACTAAGCCCATGCACCACAACTACTGAGTCTGTGCTCTAGAGGCCATGAGTCACAACTATTGAACCCACGTGCCACAACTACTGAAGCCTGCACACATGGAGCCCATGCTTCGCAACAGGGGAAACCACCGCAATGAGAAGCCCGCACACCACAACGAAAAGTGACCCCCGCTCGCCGCAACTAGAGAGGGCCCACATGCAGCAATGAAGATCCAACACAGGCCAAAAAATAAAAAAAATAAGAGTTTCACTAAAAATGACATTGAAAATATTTATTTACATGAAAAAGTTTTCAAATATGCTGTTGAGTGAAGAAATATACTTTTATGTAATATGTGCATGTATGTGTATACAGATGCCCACGAAATGTGTTGGAAGCACACACACCATCACATTAACAGTGAATATGTATATCTTTCTTCATATGTTATAGTTTCTATAAGCTCTTTTAATGTTGTTTTCGAATAGAAATACATTAACATCAAGGTCCCCAATTTGGTTTCATACACACAAGCACATTGTTACACACACACACAGTGCTATTAATTATTTGTGTCCAAAAAGGATGCTATCGTGAAAGCAGTAGTTTGCACTGTTCTGAAATAGGAATGGACTATCATAATATAAGTAATGTAACATGGAAATATTTTTATATGTAGAAGAAGGAGGAAATTAAACATGACATCTACAATATGGCTGAGATTAAGTTATCACGTTTCTTTCAGAATAACATATATTCTAGAGCTGGGGTGGGGAAAATTATAAATCAAATGCATTTGATTTGTTTGATTTCCTTCCTGCTTGTATTTTATGGGTTGATGTTAGATGTGTACAGTACCTGGATTACCGCATTTGATGCCACTTGAGCCCTGGAAAAGCAGTGTACTTCAGAAGTGCTGAGCACGGTAAAGGCTCTGGTGAACAGTAGTTGGAGTGAGAATCAAGAGATCTAGCTAGCAGAACCAGACTTACCATGATCTGTGTAATATTGGGTAAGATTGTTCCCATTTTCCTAAACATGTTTTTGCAATCATTTTATGCTGAGATTTTGTGGTACTCCTTGCTCTACATCTACTTCATTCTATAATAACAGAGATTTGGTGTTGGGAAACAACAGAATATTTTAAAGCACAATATAGGAATGAAGAGAGGCAGGTTCCAGGTGAAGGCTTGTACCTCAAGCAATCTTACACTTTTAATCGTGATAAAATATGTATGTCATACAATAAACCATTTTAACCATTTTAAGTGTACACTTCAGTGGCACTAAGTACATTCATATTGTTATGCAATCATCACCACCATCCATCTCCAGAATTTTTTCATCTTCCAAAACTGAAACTCTGTACCCATTAAATAATAACTCCCTATTCCATTCTCCACCCTGCCCCTGGAAACCACCATTCTACTTTCTGATTCTATGAATTTGATTACTCTATGAATTTGAGGTACTTTCATACTCACATATTATTGGTCATTTTGTGACTTGCACTTAGCATAATGTCTACCACTTTCAGCATTGTTAATGTGTCAGAATCTGCTTCCTTTATAAGATTGGATAATTTTCCATTGTATGAATATATGACATTCTATTTATTATAATAATCTCACAATCAACATGAGTTAGTTCCACATTTTGGCTATTATGAATAATGCTGTTGTGAACATGGGTATACAAAAATCTGTTTGAGTCTCTGACTTCAACTGTTTTGGTTGTAGATCTAAAAAGTAGAATTGCTGGATCATAATTCTATTTTTCATTGTAAAATTATATTTAATTTTATAAAAATAAAATATTTTATTTTTAATTTTATATACAATTCTATTTTAATTCTGTTTACAAATTTTTGATGATTCACCATATTGTTTTCCATAATGGCTCCTCCAGTTTACATTCCCACCAGCAGTGCACAAGGGTTCCAATTTCTCCACATTCTTACCAATGCTTGATACATTCTGTTTTGTTTTTTTGTTTCATTGTTTGTTGTTGTTGTTTGGATAATTGTCATCCCAGTAGGTGTGATATAGTATGGCACTGTCACTTTAAATTGAATTTTCCTAATGATTAGTGACACTGAGCATATTTTCTGAGGGATGCAATATCCAATGTCCCTGGAATTAGAAGAAATATGCAAACCTGTCCTTACTGCCCCTACAAGAATCCCATGGCCATGCTGGGTGAAGGGCCTTTGTTGGGATGACACAGCAAAAGGAATGGAAAAGAAATGCAACCTGCTTCTCTCTCCTCTTGATTTCCTGTCTCCCTGTGGCAATCTGAATGATCAGACCCAGATGGGTGGTAAAGGTGGCCACAGCACGTGTACATACTCTAAGGAATGTTGATTGAGAGGTTCAGATATCCCTTACCTACCATCTTCTTCCTCTTAATGCATATTTCGTACAAGGAAGGCAGCAATAAATACTGGAAAGCCTATGCTTCTCTCTTGAAACATAACAGAATGAATCACTAACTGCATCATCAACAATATCTACTAGCAGGCACTCAAGCTGACATAAAGCAGTCTTTGTTAAGGGACTTGAGCTTTATGCTACAGGTAAAGGGAAGCCGTATTAAATGACTGGTGGGAAAAGACATAAATATTCCTTTAGTGAACTGGTTTCCAAAATGATGCTCAGCTGTATGAGTAGCTATAAGCAAGATGGTGATGAACTGGAGCTCAGAAAGATAATATTAGATTTTTCCAAACATTTAAAATCTAATCCTTTATAACAGGGTCACAAACTGAAGCCTGAGGGCTGTATCTGACCTGCTGTCCTTTTTTTGTGTGTGTGTGGTACACGGGCCTCTCACTGTTGTGGCCTCTCCCGTTGCGGAGCACGGGCTCCGGACGCGCAGGCTCAGCGGCCATGGCTCACGGGCCCAGCTGTTCCGCGGCATGTGGGATCCTCCCGGACCGGGGCACAAACCCGCATCCCCTGCATCTGCAGGCGGACTCTCAACCACTGCGCCACCAGGGAAGCCCTGCTGTCCTTTTTTTAAAAATCAGTTTTATTGGAACACAGCTACCCTCATTTTTTATCTTGCTGTCTATGGCTGATCTACTGTTAACAATAGCAGAGTTGAGTAATTGGGACAGAGACTTGTACGGCCCCCAAAGTATAGGTTATCCAATATCCAGCATTTTTCTGAAAAATTTGCCAACTCCTGTTTTATAACTTCAAGTTTGCATATGTTTCCTGAAGTGTGAAAAGATTATTACTCTATGTAGATATTATCATGATGTATGACACTTCTTTAAAGTGTTAGAAAAAAGCTTTTTTAAAAAAGCATGCTTGCTTAGAAAAATACAGAAACCTTTTTTTTATTAAATTAGATATCAAATTGCTGTCATCTTAGTTGACAGAATCAAGGAAGGAAAAACACTGACTGGTGACTTGGCCTCTTCAGGATCGTCTTAGCATGAGTTGCCAGTGTCTCCCACAAAACAGGAAGGATCAAGCACCCTCATACTCCAATAAATACCTCAACCCACAAGCATAGAGATATACAAACACCCTATGATGATAGGCTTTGAATAAGCCTGTAATCCACACAGATTTTCCAACTTTTCTGCATGTAATTCTATCAGATCTGTCTACCAGAAAACAATAGCATAGACAGTTGTCATATAAAACAAAATGTTACCATATTTCCTGCATTACTGTAACATTGTATCATAACTGGGGTATATACATTGACTTTCAGAGTCAGATTCAAAATTGAGAGGTCAGCCAGTCTAATCTATACCACTCCAACTAATGAATGAACAAAAACATATTAAGGAGCACACTAGCAACCTTTAAATAGGAGGTATTTCATGGACCAAACTTTTCAAACAATGGTAACAGAGAATTTTTTGGATTGTTTATAGGCTCAGATTTCTCATCAGACTCACTGTTAGGATTAACTTGGAACCAACAATACTGCATGCTCTCTCCTGAAGGGGTGCCAAATTACCTCCAGTACTCAGTTTCCACAGTTGCCCCCTGGACTCAAGAACAAGGAGGAGGCATTGGGAACATGTCTGAGATGCCCTTCACTGAGTGCCTCAGGACAGACTTCTCTGCCAAGAGGGCTACGAGTGTTTGCCACCATTGGCCAACAGAAGCACACACTCAGTTCTAATAAAGTTGTGTCACAGGGATTCCTGATAGCAGACTGTGATGCACGGAAGGTCCAGTCAGCTCCTCACGCTGCTTTATTACCTCAACCTCCAGGTGTAAGTTACTGCAACCCCCAGTCAACAAGAAATTCCCTTGCACTTGAGTCACAAGATGAATATATACTTTCCATGACTCATTAGATTTATCATTAGAGCATCAGCATCATCCCAGACCACAAAGTCTCAGATGTGACTCACATTGTTACAATAGAATAAAAGAAGTATAAGAGAAGATGCCAGAACCAGCCATTGTGATGACTCTGTGCAGAACACAGGGCTAAAGCAATGTATAGGAAAGGGTTTTTTCCTTTGAACAATACAGAAGTTGTGATCAGAGATACTCTAGTTATAATAGGCTGTTATGAGGTTAAGTCAGTTGGTGTGGGTGGAATGCCCACGAACTCTCAGGATACTTTGAATAAACATCGTAATAGGTGAAGGTAGAGCTATCAAACCCTCCAGGTACAGAGGTAGGCAAGCTTCTCATGGATTTCATGTCTGGGCCAAAACAGACAGATCAATATATAGAAAAATATATGTGAAGGGAATAGCAAGAAGGAAAAGAGATCTGACGAGAGACTGAACTCCCACAGACTGCCCTGTCTTCGCTAAACACTGAGAAATGAATTTCAACCAGTTACATTTAGGATTCACTTCCTTCAGGACATGTTGGAATTTACACAATGCCAATGGATAAGGATGTTCCGTTGTATGACTCTTACGGATATGATAGATTAAGAATTTTGAAAAGAAACTGAATGAGGGTTGACAGGGAACACGCAGATTTATCAATGTACACAAATATATACAGTTTCTGTCACACACAGCTCTTCAGCTTAGAGAGACACTACTGCTCTCTATTACAGATAATCTCAGAATTCAAAAGCAAAGAGAAAATCCCTTTGTCATTAGTCCTGGGCTCTCTTAATCAAGAAGCCACCACA
The DNA here is from genome assembly GCA_004363435.1 of Platanista minor. Lineage (NCBI taxonomy): Eukaryota > Metazoa > Chordata > Mammalia > Artiodactyla > Platanistidae > Platanista > Platanista minor. Next base: position 33,875 of record RJWK010013804.1, read on the forward strand.
TTCTTCCTGGGATACACAGGAATGAGGCCAGGTGGGACAGAGTCATGCCTGTATATAAGTGAAGGAAAGTTTTCAACAGTTTCTCTGTGAGGAAAAAACCAAGTCAGATATCACAACCCACATTCCAGCTGTTATATTTTTTCATGGTTGTAAAATAGTAGGGCAGTTCCATGGGTAGCTTTCTAACCAGAGAATCATTCAGTAAGTTAGCTGAAGTTTGAGTGCGGCTCTGCTACTTAAGTGGTGTATAGCTGTAAGCATTTTCCTAAGCTGCTCTGTGTCCCAGTCTCCTTTTCTGACAAATAGACAAAATATCAACATCTCTTCAATGCAAGGATTGATTAAAGGTCACAAATGTGCACTGTGTTTCATCTGGAATATCAAGGATGAATAAAAGTGTTTAACAAAAGTCCAAGGTTATTTCTGGTAGTATGGAGGTACCCACAGTTCATGGGAGTATAAGATTTCAGTCTCAAAACGCTGGACTACAATTTTCGGCACTTAAATAGCCAATAGATAAATATTTAGATATTAATCTAAATTTTTCAACAAGCTGCATGAGGAAGAAAAGAGAGATTTATTGTACACCCTCGATTCCATAGTAAGGAAACTTTAAAAAGACAATAGCCAGTGAATAATAAAAGTTACCTTCTTTGTAAATAAAGAATTTTAAGTGCAAAATTATCCCATATTTTTGCCTCTTAAGATTGGTAAAACAACAACAAAAAAATAATGGCAAAATTGGATTATCCAAAATTTGAGGAAACAGACACCAGGGGGCTGGGGGTGGGGGCTTCTATTTCCCAAGGTCACACAGGTGGGATGTGGAGTGCCTAGAACTCAGGTTAATCAACCGCCAAAGTAGACAGGTATCGCTCCACAGTATTCATCACTGTAGAAATGCTTATTGAAAATGTTAAAAAAGTGGTAAAAATATTATTGTCAATATTTGAGTCTTTTTTGTCTCTTTTAATTTATTTTTTTCTTTTTTAATTTCTAAAACGGAAAGTGTATATTTTTGGTTCTACACCAGATTTCATCATACTTTATTGTTTATATTTGTATGTCACTTAGAAAGTGTGAATTATGTTGATGGTGTATTTCCTACATACCCTCAAAATAAAAATATCAGTGTTTTTCCTGATAAAAAATGATGCATGCTTAATGTAAACAAATAATAGGAAAATCTCTTTCATAAAAAAATGTCTAAATGAACTAGCACAGCACCCAGTGACCCTTCTTCAATACATCCTCTACTACCAAGTTTATATATAAACTTCCAGTAATTTCATTTCATTTTCTGTACCCATAGAAATCTAATTCTCTCACTCTTTCTTCCTTCCTTTCCTTCCTTCCTTCCTTCCTTCCTTCCTTCCCTTTCCTTTGCTTCCTTCCTTCCTTTTTCTTCCTTTCTTGTTTCTCCCTGTGCTCTCTTTGACCATTGGTACACGCACTGAAAACTACCTAGCCTGTTAAAAATATCCCCTAAAATCTCAGAAACTTTCAGGTTTACATTTATCCAAATATTTATTCTGATCCAGATCTTCTAGAACCTGGTGTAATGTTTAAATACAAAATCAAATTAATATAAATAACAAATATTGCTCTTGCCCAATCCATGACCCATCAGTTCATAGTTTTTTAATGATCATCAAGAAATAAAATATCCAAGAGTTCCATCAGCAAGGTGGTGGTGTAGGAAGTCTTGGACCCTCTTTCCCCTCACAAACACACCAATTCAATAACAATTCATGGACAAATTCCCTGTGTGATAAATCCAGAAACTAAGTGAAATGCTTCTGCACCCTGGGCGAACATGAAACCAGACTCATTGAAGCCAGCAGGCAGATTCAGGACACCTTCTCAGTCTCTGTCTCTGGTGCAGGGCTATATGATCAGGAAGAAACCACTTAACTCTCAGCTTCTCCCAGGGGAGAGAAGAGATTGGCTCGTCACCCCAACTTTTTCTGAGGGGCTCCCCAGAGAACTGGCTTTTGTCTTTCCAGTCTTGGAGCTCTGATAGGTTTGATACAATCTAGCCACCTGGCGGAGAATGGAGATTATGGTTTGGACTGTTAGATACCAAAGCTCCTTCCCTTCTGCTAGGCACAGAGTGAGTGAATGAAAAATCCCAGCTCTCAGCCTTCTCCTGTGATGGTAGAAGTAGATCCATGCATCTAACACTCCATCTACCCCAGGGATGCCCAAAGAAATGGCATCTGACTTTCCAGTCCTGGAGTCCTGATGGGTCTAGCATAGTCTAGCCACCTGGGGGAGAACAGCAGTTTGGACTTGTGGAGACCATAGATTCTCCCAGCTTAGGACCAAGTGAGCAGACAAAAACACAGCAGCTTGTCTCTCCTTAGGGAGGGAAACAGTTGTTGGAGAGCCCTTAAATCTTCAGCCAGGGTGATGGATGGGGGTCTTCTCCTGTGTGAGGCCAGTCCATGAAGACTGACTGGGAGAGGTGACTACTTTGTCTAATGTACAGACATCGACACAGAGAGTCAAAAAAATTGAAGAATCAGGCAAAGATGTTCCAAACTAAAGGTGTACAATGAATCTCCAAAATCTAACCTTAAGGAAATCAAGGTACATGATTTACAGAGACTGACAGAGAATTCAAATTAAGTGTCATAATGTTGCTCACCACTATCAAGAGAATAATGCACGAACAAAGTGAGAATTTCAATAAAGAGATAAACAATATTAAAAGGTACCAAACTGAGTTCATGGAGCTGAAGAACACAATAACTGAAGTGAAAAATCCACTAAAGGAGTCACATGAGACTAGATCAAGCAGAAAAAAGGGTCAGTGAATACAAAGATAATCAGCTGGAAATAATATATTCAGGGGAGTAAAAAAATAAAAAAGTGAAAAGAGTGGGAAAGCTTATGGGATACTATCACACAGATTATGCATTGTGGGACTCCCAGATGGAGAAGAGAGAGATAGGACCATAAAACCTATTCAGAGAAATAATGGCTGAAAACTTCCCAAATTTAGAGAAAGAAATGGACATACATATCCAAGAAACCTAATGGATCCCAAATAATATGTAACCAAAGAAATCCACAGTGAGACACATTATAATCAAATTGCCAAGACAAGTGACTTTTCACATACCAGGGAAATCCCATAAGACTATGAGTGGATTTTTGAGGAGAAAACTTGCAAGCCATAAAGGGGTGGGATGATATATTCAGACTGCTTAAAAAAAGTATGCCAACCAAGAATATTACATCTGGCAACGCTGTTCTTTAAAAATTAAGGGGAAAAAGAGAGTCCCCCTACCCAAAAAATAAATAAAAAGAAAAGCCGTGGGAGTCCATTACTACTTGCCTGCTTCACAAGAAATGCTAAAGAGACTTGCTCAAGTTGAAGCAAAAGGACCCTAAACAGGAACACAATAGCATAGGAAAGTATGAAACTCTTTGGGAAAGGCAAATATATAGACAAATAGAGAATCCTGCATTACTGTAATGGTGTTAGGAAAGGAACACTTTTAATTCTAGTATTAAAGGTAGAGGACAAAAGTATTAAAATAAGCATTAAAAATAACTATCATTTAAAAATAAGTTAAAAGATACACAATATAAATACATGTAAACCATGACAACAGTAACATGAAGGATGTGTGGGGGGCAGTTAAAATGTAGAGTTTTTGTATGTGATTGAAGTTAAGTTGTTGTCAGCTTAAACTAAACTGTAAAGAAAAATAAACTGTAAAGATAAATAAACTGACAAGCTTACCAAGAATACACAATGCAGAAAGGATAGTCTGTTCAACAAATGGTGACGGGAAAACTGGGTATTCACATGCAAAAGAATAAAATTGGACTCATCTTACATCATACACAAAAAAATCAACTCTGGGCTTCCCTGGTGGCGCAGTGGTTGAGAGTCTGCCTGCCAATGCAGGGGACACAGGTTCGTGCCCCAGTCCGGGAAGATCCCACATGCCGCAGAGTGGCTAGGCCCGTGAGCCACGGCCACTGAGCCTGCGCGTCTGGAGCCTGTGCTCCGCAATGGGAGAGGCCACAACAGTGAGAGGCCTGCATACAGCAAAAAAAAAAAAGAAAAAAAAAGAAAAAAAAATCAACTCAAAATGGATTAAGGACTGAAATATAAGACTTGAAACTCTAAAAATCCTAGAAGAAAACATAAAGGAAGAGCTTCACGACATTGATCTCAGAAATTATTTCATCGATTTGACACCAAAAACACAGGCAACAAAACCAAAGTTAAAAAGTGAAACTACATCAACTTAAAAATCTTCTGCACCACAAAGGAAACCATCAACAGAGGGGAAAGGCAACCTGTAGAAAGGGACAAAATATTTGCAAGCCATATATCAGATAAGAGGTTAATCTCCAAATTATAAAAGGAACCCCTATAATTTAATAGCAAAAAAAGTAATAACTCACTTTAAAAATGGGCTAGGGCTTCCCTGGTGGCGCAGTGGTTGGGAGTCCGCCTGCCGATGCAGGGGACACGGGTTCGTGTCCCGGTCTGGGAGGATCCCACATGCCGTGGAGCGGCTGGGCCCGTGAGCCATGGCGTCTGAGCCTGCGTGTCCGGAGCCTGTGCTCCGCAACGGGAGAGGCCACAGCAGTGAGAGGCCCGCGTACCGCAAAAAGAAAAAAA
>RJWK010013805.1:0-38542 GCA_004363435.1 Platanista minor
AAGTAAATCTAATTATGATTGTCTTTTTAAAAGAATGGTTTTGAAATATTAGTAATATCTTTTTGTACTCTATAAGCACTTTGATTAAATGAAAGAAAAGTAGAAATCTGATGATGATCATCTTGAGAATTTTATAGTCATTAACTTGTTTTGTTCACCTTTATTGCTCCATATGCTTCCTATCTTTAAATATCAGCCCATATAAGTATACAATAACCCATTTAATGCTAAAAATATAAACAATTTATAGCTGTGAAGCTGTCAGAACCACCATGTTGGGTTACAGTGTGAGCTGAGTGACAAGTCAACTGAGTGAGTGATGAACATGTGCATCTGACCTCCTTTAATCACCTTATGTGCTCCCTCATATATGTACTTGGAAGTTCGCAAATGGTTCCATTTCTAAGGAAAAATATTTAAATAACTGTTCAATAAGCTGAGGCTTAAAAAAAAGAGAGATCAATACCAAACGTATGCCCACCTTCAATCATATGAGTCCTCAGAACACAACTACACGTCCCCCAAGGGAGTTCTCAAACCCAGCCCAGACCACAAAATGGTCCCAGGGTTGGTTTCCCAGCCTCATCAAATTCCAATGTATCCTATCATAGTATTTAAAGATTAAAGACAATGCCACCAATACTTGCAGACATCTGCTATCTGAATCATAGTGCTCAGACACTGTAGACTATTTAAAATTTATAAGTATGCAGTCTTATTCTTAAGTAGCTCATGATCTACTCAGTAGCCCTCGATCTACTCAAGAATCATGGGCATATGTAACTGTATATGTCTAACATAAATTTAATTATAGAGGGGCCAAGGAAAATTTGAGAAAGATCACACTGTTCTTACATAGAGCAAAAGAAAAAGAAAACCTTAACTATGTGTCCTTCACAACATAATTTTAGTAATCTCTGGATTTCATTATGCTTGAATACTTAAGGAAACCATGGGGAAATTTTTGCCAACTTTTTAAAAACAGGACAAAGTACAACTCTAGGGTTAAGAATTTCTCTTACTTTCCATCAAACAGCTGTCTATGCCACTTATTTTATTCATTTAGCAATATTTTATCTAAAAATTTAAAATAAAGATTAACAACTTAGATATATCAAGAACTAAAGCTCAAACTACGGGAATGGATACATTTTATTATGACTGCCGCAATAATACTAGCAGAGTAAACTGAACAAATATGTTACTCTTTCAATCGCAGATAAAATTATACTTTAATGAAAGCTGGAACCGTCTCGCAAAAAAAAAAAGTAAATGCTAATTATTCTCATTTTTTAAATGCAGAAGTTTATATTGTATTGCACAGTATATATTCATTTACTGATTCTGCCAACAGTAAAAGGTCTTTGAAAACTATAAAAGATGTTTTACCTATACATGAATTAAATATGACTTCCCCAAAAACTGACTAAAGAGTAACCAATTATAAATACAATTTTAAAAAGTCATAAATGTACTATTATTTTAAAGGCCTTTATAGCCATCTCGATTGATAATTTTAGGAACATCTTGTTTAAAAATAAAAACTGCTCATACATTAAAGAAACATACCGACAAGTGAGAAAACCATGTGTAGGTTCAAGGGAAGACTTTAAAAAGTGGAAAGCAAATTCATGTGTCATGCCTAACGTCTACATCACAGGGGGAGAATGGTATCCTCTGGGGGAATTCACAGCTTCCAATCACATTTCAAGTAACAGAGAAAGCAGATTCAGCCCTCCTGCATCAATGGATCTCCTTTTCTGCTAAGCACTGGAAAGTTAAGAAACCACGCCAGCTGCACAGCTGAAATTAAAACACAAACAGCCACTATCAGTGTGCTGGAGACACCACAGGATGAATTATCTATTTCCCTAATGGTTTACCCACGTGTCATCAATAATGAAAAAGTGTGTATTAATAGTCCTATGGGACAAATCAACAGTAACTGCCTATGGAGATGCTGGATTTAAACTGGGATTTCAATTGGCTTGAGCAGACATCTGGAACATTACACCAGGCAGCAACTTAGTAGCATTTTTGTGCTTTACCTTTCGCTTGAAGCACAGAAGACTTCACAAATATAGTCAACTCTGAGAAAACAAAGATAACAGATTCTTGTAACTGTGGAAGTCAATCACAATTTATTCTGAGATTATAAATATCAAAGAAAGAAAAGGGTTAAAAAAATAGATCCACAAAGCTAAAAATGCAAACAGTGATGTTAGAATTAAAACTGATAATGAAATTCAGGACGTTTCCAATTTACGATGGGATAGTGTTCTAAATACTATTAACTAAATGGGTGAAACTTAGAATTAATTTTCTTATAAAATCAGTGTTACAGAAGAAGTAAGATTCTCAGGCTAGTTCATAAGTGCACACAGTTCACACCCTGGATATACTACAGCTTTGCAATTCCCGTACAATATACTGCTGTAGGAGTTGAGGCTTATACGAAACAGCAACATAAAACGTAATAATTTATTATGCAGTCTATCATTTGAGGGGGAAAAAAATCTTAAGTAGAAAAACTTGAACCCTTTTTTTTTTTAGGTCTATTCTAAAAAGAGTATATAAGGGCCTCAAACATTCCTGAGGTGACTAACCAATAATTAGAAAGATTTTAGAATCTCTTTGTAACAACCGAGTTCTAAATTAAAGAAAAACAGAGAAACAGAAGTCGATTTTCCTGAGGTAAGCGACCAGAGAGAAGAGATCACAGAAATAGGTTAGGTTGGATGGTTTCCTGTACCCACATCTAAAGTCACAATGTTGACCCAGGACAACTTGTTTAGTAAATGCTCTCGTTCAGGCCTGAGGTGTGGCTGAGAAGCCAAGAGGCTTGCCAAGGTCCGTATGTACAGATATTCATAAGCTGGCTCACTTTCATCATTCCAAAGGACCTATCTATCAATGGCAAGCAGCGTCGTGCTGTGGGAAGGAGGGTGTTTTCAGGCTCCATACGTTGACAGCTGGGTGGCTTTTGCCAACTCACTTAAGCTTTCTAAATATATGTCTCCTGGTGTGTAAAAAGGGGGTCAAACACGTAATTGAAACACGGCTGCGGTCAACTGTAACACAGTGTGTTAATACATGCAGCTACTTGTACAAGACAAAAGTTAAAGCATTTTATTATCTACTAGAGCAGAGTAAGTACAACTAGAAGGTCTGCTAGACCTGGATGAAATAATGGTAGGACTCACTGGAGATTACCTGAGTAGGTGCACACAGGAAGGAATTAGGGCGCTGCCTTATTTTTTCCTGTCAAAACCCAGCTCAGGTAGCAGCTCCTTCAGAAAGCCTTCCCTGGTCCTCTTCTCCCTACTGTCAACCATTCCACACCCTGTAGTTTGTACAAATTCATATGGTGGCACTCACTACCGTAGTGTAATTCATCTGCTTTACAGAAACTGTGAGTTCCTTGATGACAGTGACATCATCTTATGCAAATCCGTATTTTCAGTCGACAGAGCAATGCCTGGCACACAGTGAGTCTCTATTAACAACTACTGAATTGAGCAGTCTAGGACGTAAGCAGGACAATAATGACATACCACTAGATGATCAACCACGAGTTCTTGGCTCGTGGAATAAAACTTAACCTCTCAGCAAAAGATACGAGATTAACCCACGCTTGCACACAAGTTCTTAACGCGTGCCGAAAGATACCAGGAGAGGATCCATGAAAAACCAAGCATCAAAACTTAAAGCCGGAGGAGATACGGGAACATATGTATATGTATAATTGATTCACTTTGTTATAAAGCAGAAACTAACACCATTGTAAAGCAATTATACTCCAATAAAGATATTAAAAAAAAACTTAAAGCCCACATCTTCTTGTGCCTTTCTATGCAGTAACTGTAACATGGTGAACCTAAGTCAAAGAGCTATCCAATAAAAAAGACTTTGTTTGGGGCTCTGATACCTTGGGCAATTAACTCTCGTTAATGCATTTTGCAGAAAACACATGTTGACAAGACTCTACAGCGAAACTGACTTAATTCTATGGGGTGCTCCGGCCCCGTTTCATAAACACCCCAAAGTTCCTGCCATGGAATTCGCAGGTCTAAACCTGTTCTTGACGTGAGTAGATCAGGACTACTCCATGCTCTAAACCTGTTCTTGACGTGAGTAGATCAGGACTACTCCATGCCTCACACCTGGCAGCTGGGATTTTCGCTGCACTTTTCCTGTGTGCGGGGGAGGGCTGGGCCTGGGATGGTAGCTGTCCACGCGCCAGTTTGTACACGTTACTGGAAACACCACTGACAGCGGATTCTAAGACACCTTCTAGGACAGCGTCCCGGCGCCGAACAGGAGGGCGGTAGGGAATCGGCGCGCCTCGGTTCCCACAGCGGCGTCTGTTTGGGCTTCTCCCCGCTCGGCCGGCGAGGCTGCGGAACGGGCTCCGTCCGGTCCCGCACGGCCCTGGGGGCGCAGCCCCGCGCTCCCGGGAGGCCCCCGCCAGCCGCCCCCCGCGGCCCCGCGACACGGCGGCCCGCACCGCACTTACTTAGACCTGCTCGTAGGCTGCGCAGTCGGCCGTGGACTCGGAACCCAGCGCCGCGCAGAAGCGTCCCCCTGCGCCGCTTCCGTCGCTCCTCATCGTCCTCCTCCAGCCGAGGGGCCGCCGCCGTCGCCACGGTGTAGCCCGGAGCTCCTGCGGCGCCGCTCTCGGCTCCTCCACTTCCGGCCCACGCTCTGTGTAGCGGGCAAATTCCCCCGCCGGCTCCCACATCACCTGCTCTCGCTTTCCTCTCGGGAGTTGGAAGCCGGCCGGCCGGCCCTCCCGCCCTCCCGGGCATGCGCAGCGACCGCCGCGGGAGGAGTTTCCCCGCCCCCCCCCGCGACGGCGGCCCGGACGGACAAGATACCGCGGGAACGGGCCGCCGGCACGCGCATGCTCGCGATGGGCCGGGTATCCAGCGGTGGGTTGTCTCGCATCCTCTCTTCCCTCCGATCACCGGGAGGCTGCTCGCTCCGCCTCCGAGGCCTCCGTGGTGAGAGCTCGGAGCCTTCCGGATCTGCCTGCAGGACACATGTCTTCCCGAAGAAACGGTGTCTGCCCCAGTCGGTTGTTAAGGGCATAGGAGTGAGTTCCGGCACTTAAATCGCTTCTTAGCTTTCTCTTTTTGTCTTCTCCCAACCCAGACCGCTCCTACCTTTGTCAGAGTGGACCGTCACGGGCGGATGCATGTTTTATGAGGCCCGAAACTTGTACCATTTAGACGGCCCTTGTAAAGAAAAAGAATGGAACATTACCTTACTTTTGCAAATTTTACAGAAGCACAAGACCGTGAAAACATTGCTAGGGCCCCTCCCAGGGCCTTGGAAGTGACCATACAAATGGGCCCCTGTAGCTGGAGCGTCATTACCTTCACTGACAACCGCCTTGCGCACCAAATTGTACCCAATTGTTTGTTTATAGATGTCTAACCCCACCCCCGTCATTCCCTATTCTCTGTACCCTGTGTTATATATACAGAGGATATGTAACAATGTTTTTTAAAGCTTGGAATCTGCTACCAAATTGCGAGCTCCAGGTCAGAGAGGCTCTTGATAATAATTCCTATTTTTATCAGAAATTGTTGTCAGGTGGTGCATCATCTGATAAGCACCACTCACCATGGTAGACCGACCACTTACAAAAATAAACTAATAATCAAAGCAACTCTAGACGATACTCAATGAAAAACTCTTGATTCTCTTTGAACCAAACATCAGAAGGCTAAAATAACATGGTAACTTGGAGATGGGGATTTGAAAAAACTTGGAGTTTTTTAGATTGCACTAAATACAAAGTGTATTATTGCACTAATACAAAGTGCAATCTCCGACATTATGCAAGCTCAGTAGATGTTGAACAGGGTACAAAAATATACACAAATGCCTTCGCAAAAGATGGGCACGTGGAGGGTCCTCTAACTTAACACTATTGGGTACTCCTTCAAAGTAAATTGATAATTAAGTTGACTAGTAGGTGGAAAAATTACCCACAAAACAGTACCATGTGACTTTACGACTCAAGTGATTTTAGAAAAGTAGTCAGATAACATAGCTGATGTGACATATAATTGTTGTGCTAGAAGGAGCCCCAAGTCTAGCTTTACTACAAATTAGTACTGTGGATTAAATGTGTGTCAGTTTGTAAAAAGAGGCTTTTGTACATTAGACAACTCCTAAGGGCACTTAAAAGCTCCAAAATGTATTCTCAGAGTCTGTTGTAGCAAAATTTCACTTTCATTTTAAAGCAATAATATTTTATGCTAAAATGAAGTAATTCTAAAAGTTGTTTCCTCCTACAGTTTATGAATAATTTCTCAATTCTCCATGGTGGAAGAGGACAAACCATAGCAAGATACTGGCAGAAAGCCACAGCTCCTGGAAAGCCACACACAAGGATTCGGGTTGTTTTCATTTCTCAATCCTCTGTACGCGGCACCATTTACAATATGATAGTAGGTGCTCAGTAGAGATTTGTGGGAACAGTTTCATTTTGAATCCTTGAATAGAAACTAGGAGTCCATTGTTGATTTCTGAGTATGCAACTGTTTATATCTGTATTATGAATTATATATTATGTATTATTTTGAATTCTGTATTATTTCTGTGTTAGGAGACAAGAGCTCACATCACAGTTGCACCATCATGAAAAACAAATAGGAAAGAACTGCCTTAGACAATTTTGCAAAAGCATATTTTTCCACCTAAATGAAGCAGCAGACGATTTGGGAGGGAAGATGCCCTCTTCGCCCCTGGGTGCTTTGACAACCACGGAAATGAGTGATAGTACCACTCCTTACACATAGGGGGCAGAACTCTGAGAGGTTGTCACTTGCTAAGAGTAGCCTAAGCAGAGAGGCTCAGGCTCAAAGTCCCAGTAAGGAGCCAGTGGACAAAGTATTTGGGGGTCTCCCTCAGAGACGAAATCCGCTGTCGTGGGCCAACCGTTTGCAAAGAGCACCTGCTGCTGAGGCCAACCGCACATGTATGTGTTGGTAACCACACTGTAACCCCGGTTCCCTCTGGGCCTCTGCAGCCCAGCAAGGTGGGCGGTCCTCCCAGTGCCTCCGGAAAGGTACGGCGCCTGCGCACATCATCTCCCTGACGTCACAGCCTCTGGGACAGCAGGTGGCGACAGCGCTCGCGTACATCAGCTGCTTGAAGTCAGGGCCGCTCCGTCCGCAGGAAGCGATTGCGCCTGCGCAGGGAGCAGCTGGCGGAACCGGCCCTCGGTGCTTAGGCTTCCGGTTTGGCGGCAGCGGTGGCGGCAGCGGCTTCAGGTCAGGTTGGCGGTGTGTGTGGCGGCCCGGGAGGGACCTCGGATTCCACGGAGGATCCAGAGGTGGAGTCTGGGCAGGTGTGGCCGAACAGGAGGGGGCCGTGTCGCGTCTTCTTAGTCCAGGAAATGCTACAGTCTTAAGAGTTCAGGTTTCTTCGCCCTTCGGTTCATCCTCCTCGGGTCCCCGGGTGACGGGCACCGACACCCTGGCGACCCGCCGCGTTAGAAGCCCGGTCTCCGGTTCGGCTCTTGCTCTGGACCCCAGCCCCTGGGACGTGGGGCAAGGGTACTGTAGTGTCCCCTGCCTTTGACGCTCAGGAGCCGTGTTGGCTGCTTGAATGGCCTGATTCCGGCGCCCGCCCCGCCAGCTGGGGACCCTGGACTCAGAGGTAAGGGTTTGCCCAGGGCTAGGGCTCCCCTGGCATCCGCTGATGAGGGTAGTGTGGACCGTCCGGTGATTTTGCGGGGAGGGAATATGCTTGTTTCTCTTCTTACACCTTGTCTTTCACTAACTTCCTGCCTCCCACAGCTTTCTGGCTTTTTCTCACCACTAATTTCTTTCTCCTGAGGTTCTCCCAGAATATCACAAAGTGCTGTGGAAGGTGGGCTCCTGTCAACGCTTCTGTCTTGTCGAGGGTTGCACGGAGGAAACTTCACCTGTGCCATCCCTTTCTCTCCAGTAGAAGAGCATTGAGCCATCTCCCATATTCGCCGAATGAAACCTTGCTGGTATGTCTTGTTGTATATGCGCAGCAGCTGAATGGATGATGAGTCATTATTGTATTAATTATTTGTATATATTCTCTTGAAAGCTTTGCTTATCCTTGTCAAAATGAATCGTCCCCCTCTCTTCTTATCGGCTTAGTATTTTGTAATATTCATGTGTTCAGTGTCTTTTGGGTCAACAAGCATTATAGTACTAAAATCGATCAAGGGCTTATTAAATGCCAGGTACTGTGTTAAGCATCTTATGTGAATTGTCAGGCATCATCCTAATTTCTACATAGTTATCAACCCTACTTAACACTTAAGGAAACTGAAACTTAGAGAAATTAAATAGCTGCCCCATATCACACAGCTATGAAGTGTTAGACTCCACATTTAAACTCAGATTTATTGGACTCCCTAACCACAAACTTCTTTGTATTGCTTTTTCACAAATCAAAAGCATCAGCTAAGGGCTTCCCTGGTGGCGCAGTGGTCGAGAGTCCGCCTGCCGATGCAGGGGACACGGGTTTGCGCCCCGGTCCGGGAAGATCCCACATGCCGCAGAACGGCTAGGCCCGTGAGCCATGGCCGCTGAGCCTGCGCGTCCGGAGCCTTTGCTCCGCAACAGGAGAGGACACAACAGTGAGAGGCCCGCGTAACGAAGAAAAAGAAAAAAAAATAGCGTCAGCTAAAATCCTCAGAGTCCAGAAAATAAAATTAAAAGAGAATGTAAAAAGCAGTGGAAATGGTAATATTCGACTTTTTTGTACTATTTTAATAAGTAAAAATGTTTGAAGTCTATTCATTTTATACTAATTTTGGAATTCTTGTTATCTATATAGCAGTTTTACGATGCATATATATTTACATCATTACGTGGATTTCAACATTAGTATAAAGTAATTTGAGTCGTTGCCTGAGACTTGTTCAGGGAAACTTGGACTTTGAGACTGTAATAGAATCTACAGATAAATCAGAAACCCTATACCAATCTTGAACATTCAAAGAGGTATTTCTTAACATACTTCGTTTGGTATATACTATATATGAATTGTAAACAGGGCATTATATACTATAATGTGCTGGGTTGAGGGAGCATGTTTTGAGAGATGAGACAGTGAACAGACCTAACCAGGTGGTGCAGTCAGTTATTCAAATGAGACACAGCAAGGGGAAGCAGTTCCTGTATTCAGAGATAAAAGACTCGGGATTGTGGTCTCTCCTGGGTTTATCTTGGCCTAATGGACTCTGTAGAAATTGGATTTCCTTTGTCAGGAATTAGACTGAGAAGTGAGGTTTTTTCCCCCATAGGCCCCAAATGGATTTGGTTAACCTTCCCCAGAGCAGTCATAGCTGCTGGGTGTTTTTAACCAAACTACCCCACCACCCGTGTGTGTGTGTGTGTGAGTGAGATCAGCTCCTGGCCTTCCCTAGTGTGCTTTTCCAGGAACTCAACTGTAGGTTTCAGTAATTCATTCAACAAACCAACCTATTATGCGCCAGGAGCTAGTGGCACAGATTACAACATGATTTCTAACCTCCAGTGACTGACAGTTTAGTAAACGTGGTGTTGTAGTTAACCATGTGATTTCTTCTGCTAGATAGTGTAGCCTCGTGCTGATAATACTGGGTGATTCTCTTTTGTTTGCTGGGGTGAGACTCTGCACCACAAGAGACCTCCCCATTCCCTGGAAGCTGCTCTGACTTCCTGCCCTCTGGGCTACATGGGGATATGCCAGGAGGTATCTGAAACCACAAGATAAAATATGGCTTAAATTCCTATAGTACACATTTTACTTGAATCTTTTTTTGGAAAAGTTAGTATATTTTAGTGTTACATAGTTTAAACCATATTAGTTCTGATATCTTATAGATTCTAATAGAACTTGCATGATTATTTAAAACTTTAAAGAAATTTTATGCTTGTGGTGACCACTTTAGCAAATATTCTAGACCCTAGTCCAGGGTCTAGGGTCTAGAATAAGGCCCCCATTATTTCCTCTCTGACTTTTAGGAGATATTTCAGTGAAAAGGTCTGTCTCATGACATTTAACTTTTGCTATATTTTTGTTAAAGCACTTAGCATTTTATAGTTGTTCCCATTACATCTCTTTTTCATTGCAAAATGTACTCCTGAAGCAGAAACATACTGTATTTTCCCATAGCACAATGCGTGGCCCATATATAGTCACCAAGTGGTTTTGGGATTACTGGCATGGCATTATCAGCCAAAAAAGTGCACTAATGAATTTAAATTTATAAAACTAAGTAACTATGATAATAAAGTTAAGAGATAGGTAAAGTGAGAATTTCATGGGGAGGATATTTTGATTTGGGTTTTGAATGCTAGAGTGATTTGTCATGGCAGTGAAGAAGTGACTGTAAACATAGTCATAGGCTTTGTCTGGAAGAAAAGGGTACTTATTTGGGGGAAAGGACCCTATCTATGTAGAAGTTCAGTTCAGCCAAATTTCAATTGAGTGAGCTAGCGATTTGTTAAAAACATGATTTTAGGAAGTTTTTTTTTTTTTTAACATATAATGGGTAAACAACAAGGTCCTACTGTATAGCACAGGGAAGTATATTCAATATCCTGTGATAAACCATAATGGAAAAGAATATAAAAAAGAATGTATACATATGTATAACTGGATCACTTTGCAGCAGAAATTAACACAATATTGTAAATCAGCTATACTTCAATAAAAAATAAAACAATAAAATGGGAAAAATTGTTTGTAAATTGAAAAAAAAAAGTTTGTTTCTGGTGCTGTGTGGTGGTGATCTGAAAGAAAAAGAGGAGAAATATAAGAAAAGAGCTCAGGAGCCCAGAAGTGAAATGTGTTTGAAACAAAATAGTTGATGATCATTCAACGTAGAGGTTGAAAAGAGACATCATTTGTAACATTGGTCTGTTTTCATTTAACAAACATTATTAAACATTTGTTATGAACCAGGCACTTTCTGTAAGGTCTTTACGTTAAAATTTAGTTGAATTTTATCTTTCACAGTTATTCTCTTTTTGCTTTATCAGATAAACCAGAAGATTCACTGTCGCTTCCATGGCTGCCTCACAAACTTCACAGACTGTTGCATCTCACGTTCCTTTTGCAGATTTATGTTCAACTTTAGAACGAATACAGAAAAGTAAAGGACATGCAGAAAAAATCAGACACTTCAAAGAATTTTTAGATTCTTGGAGAAAGTTTCATGATGCCCTTCATAAGAACCAAAAAGATGTCACAGATTCTTTTTATCCAGCCATGAGACTTATTCTTCCTCAGCTGGAAAGAGAAAGAATGGCCTATGGCATCAAAGAAACTATGCTTGCTAAGTTTTATATTGAATTGCTTAACTTACCTCGAGAAGGAAAAGATGCCCTCAAACTTCTAAACTATAGAACACCTACCGGAACTCGTGGAGATACTGGAGACTTTGCAATGATTGCGTACTTTGTGTTGAAACCCAGATGTTTACAGAAGGGAAGCTTAACCATACAGCAAGTAAATGACATTTTAGACTCCATTGCCAACAATAATTCTGCCCAAAGGAAGGACCTAGTAAAGAAGAGTCTTCTTCAGCTTATAACTCAAAGTTCAGCCCTTGAACAAAAGTGGCTGATACGGATGATTGTAAAGGACTTGAAGCTTGGTTTTAGTCAGAAAACTGTATTTTCTGTTTTTCATAATGATGCTGCTGAGTTGCATAATGTTACCACAGATCTGGAAAAGGTCTGTAGGCAACTGCATGATCCTTCAGTTGGACTCAGTGACATTTCTATCACTTTATTCTCTGCCTTTAAACCCATGCTGGCCACTATAGCAGATATCGAGCGAATTGAGAAGGACATGAAACACCAGAGTTTCTACATTGAAACCAAGCTAGACGGTGAGCGTATGCAGATGCACAAGGATGGGGACGTGTATCGGTACTTCTCCCGCAATGGGTATAACTATGAGGATCAGTTTGGCTCTTCCCCACAGGAAGGTTCCCTTACACCGTTCATCCATAATGCATTCAAAACAGATGTTCAGAACTGCATCCTCGATGGTGAGATGATGGCCTACAACCCTAATACACAGACTTTTATGCAAAAGGGGAATCAGTTTGATATTAAAAGAATGGTAGAAGATTCTGATCTGCACACTTGTTACTGTGTTTTTGATGTCTTGATGGTTAATGATAAAAAGCTAGGACAGGAGACACTGAGAAAGAGGTATGAAATTCTTAATAGTGTTTTTACACCAATACCAGGTAGAATAGAAATAGTGCAAAAAACACAAGCTCATACTAAGAAAGAAGTAATTGATGCTTTGAATGAAGCAATAGATAAAAGAGAAGAGGGGATCATGATAAAACATCCTCTGTCCATTTACAAGCCAGATAAAAGAGGTGAAGGATGGTTAAAAATTAAACCAGAGTATGTAAATGGGCTGATGGATGAACTGGACATCTTAATCGTGGGGGGCTACTGGGGGAAAGGTTCCCGGGGTGGAATGATGTCTCATTTTTTGTGTGCAGTGTCAGAGAAACCCCCTTCTGGTGAAAAACCATCAGTGTTTCATACTCTCTGTCGCGTTGGCTCAGGTTACACCATGAAAGAACTGTATGACCTGGGTTTGAAGTTGGCCAAACACTGGAAGCCTTTTCATAAGAAAGCACCACCAAGTTGCATTTTATGTGGAACAGAGAAGCCAGAAGTCTACATTGAACCTTGGAATTCAGTCATTGTTCAGGTTAAGGCCACAGAGATTGTCCCCAGTGGTATGTATAAAACTGGCTGCACGTTGCGTTTTCCACGAATTGAGAAGATAAGAGAAAACAAAGAATGGCATGAATGTACATCTCTGGAGGACTTAGAACAACTTCGAGGGAAAGCCTCTGGAAAGCTTGCGTCTAAACACCTTTATGTGGGTGATGATGATGAACCACAAGAAAAAAAGCGGAAAGCTGCCCCAAAGATGAAGAAAGTTATTGGAATTATTGAGCACCTAAAAGCACCCAACCTTTCTAACATAAACAAAGTTTCTAATATATTTGAAGATGTGGAGTTTTGTGTCATGAGTGGAACAAACAGCCATCCAAAGCCTGATCTGGAGAACAGAATTGCAGAATTTGGTGGTTACATAGTCCAGAATCCAGGCCCAGACACATACTGTGTGATTGCAGGGTCTGAGAACATTCGAGTGAAAAACATCATCTCTTCTGATAAACACGATGTTGTCAAGCCAGAGTGGCTGTTAGAGTGTTTAGAGACCAAAAGCTGTGTGCCGTGGCAGCCTCGCTTCATGATCCACATGTGCCCGTCAACAAAACAGCACTTTGCTCGGGAATACGACTGCTACGGGGATAGTTATTTTGTCGATACAGATTTGAACCAACTGAAGGAAGTGTTCTCGGGAATTAAAAATGCTGGTGAGCAGACTCCTAGGGAAATGGGTCCTGTGATTGCCGATTTGGAACACCGGTATTCCTGGGACAACACTCCTCTTAGCATGTTTCGACACCACACCGTTTGTTTGGACTTGTATACTGTTATTAATGACTTAAGTACTAAAATCGAGGGGGCAAGATTAGCTGTCACAGCCCTGGAGCTTCAATTTCATGGAGCAAAAGTAGTTTCATGCTTAGCTGAGGGAGTGTCTCATGTCATCATTGGGGAGGATCAGAGTCGGGTTGCAGACTTTAAAGCTTTTCGAAGAACTCTTAAGAGAAAGTTTAAAATCCTACAAGAACGTTGGGTAACTGAATCAATAGACAAGAGTGAATTACAGGAAGAAAATCAATATTTGATTTGAAGCTAGCTTTCCTAGTGAGGGAAGCCTCTGATCTGGCTGACTCGTTAAACTACACTTTATTTTAATCTCTTAAAATCTATGCTTAAACAGTACTATTAGATATAGAAACACAGTAATCGTAACTTTTGATATAGAAAAGACACCCAATGGCCCAATGTCAAGAAAGACAATTTTTTAACAGTGTAGTATTTGATTATTTTTATAACCAAGATGAAATAAAATGTTTAACATTAACAGTCTCCTTATAGAAATCTAGAATTTTGACTCAGATATTAATAGATTTAGAAGCTTTTAGAGTCATTAAAAACAGTGACCTAAACAGGATTTTCTGAAGTCAAATAAAAATTTTAAAAATAGTTTTTGTCTAATAAAAGCATTGCAAGAAAAAAATCAGAATTGTTACAATTAGACTTGTAAATATATGTCTTTTTAAGTTGAAGGCTAAAATTCCTCTTTTAAATGTGAAATGTGAACAAATTTTTTTTTAAGGTTAAGCACATGAATACATACCTTGTTAATGATGTCATTAGTTAAATCAGGGGAAGTTGAATGAGATATAACAGTATAACAGTCTAAAAACTTAAAGTTAGATCAGTTTCATTTTTAAAATCTCTTGCAATTTTAAAAGTACTTGGCCCACTTAATGTTTTTTTCTAAAATAGAGCATGTTTTAAAGAAAATACTTTTATGTGAATTTGTACTTCAGTATAAATAGTATTCACAAAGAGTGATTTTCTTAAGTATAACCCATTGAATGTGTCAGAATGGCATGTGTGTTGTAACTTTCTTTACAGAGAAGTACATTGCTTTGACTTTTTAAAGTGACTTATTTACCCTTAGGTTATGTAAAGTTTGTATAGTATGTGTATGTATTTATATATATATAATGTCTGGGTTTATATACCAAATATATAAATACCAAAATATACCAAATTTTGGAATGCAGGCTGTACATTTTGAAAAATATGTTTTTATGACATCAATTAAATACTTGGAATTTGGTACCTGAGAAACTGTGTGTAGATTATTTGTAAGTAGTTAAAAATTTTATCGAACCCATGGGACAAATGTATGTTACTTTGTTATATTTCTTAATTTAAATAAAATATTTAATGTACTATTAAAATAATTTCTTATATTTATTTTCAAACAATTCATAATAGTTATTTCAGTCAAATAGACGTTACGGTATTAATATAATTTTTGACTGATTCAAGTCAGTTCCTATTTCAGGTCCTTTGAATTTCATATTACTGAATGAGCTTCATTAAAATTTTTAAACTTGTATATTTTTTTATAATGTCTATTGAGAAAAATTACAAAATACAGGTATGTGTAGTGAGAAGAAAAGTACGTAATTTTACCACCAAAGATAATAACATCTCTTTTAGGTTACCGATGGTAAGGAAAGCACAAAGTGCATATTTACAGTGTAACAAAATAAGTATTAAATAAGCTATAATGCTTTCTATTACTAGCTTTTCTCACCTAATAAATTGTGAGAATATTTACAGGTCACTAAACTATATCTACATCATTTTTAATTGCTGCACAATATTCCATTAACTGGTTTGTAATGTATCCAGCTGGCCCTTATTGTCTGGCTTTTAGTTTATGTCACCAAGTCACCCTCACTTCTTTACTGAGCTTTGTAATCAATTGTTTACATTTGTAGAAATGGAATTGCTGATTCATAGTTACGTATTTTCCAGTGACTTGAGACACATTGTAAAATTCTGGCAAGAATGCCTTTCTAGATTTTCTTGGAGAGTTCGGTTTCTTAGTACTAGACCTGTTCTCTCTCCTTTCAATTCATAGGTGTTCTCATCCTCCCCAGTGGCTTTAAATATGCTAATAACACCCACTTTTTTTAGCCCCGATTTCTTTGCTTAACTGTAGTTCACATATCTAACCATTTACATAACATCTCCACATGAAGTCGCATGGGCCTCTCAAACGTAATGTGTCCAACCATAACTTATTTTTTTAATCATAGAAAAACTTTTAAATGCAACCAGGAGGATAACATAATGAACCTGCATGCACATCACCCATTCTCAACAATTATCAATGATTAAATCTTTTTTTCATATTTATAGACCTCTGAATTATTTTGAAGTCATTTTAGATCACATGATTTCATCTAAAGATTTTTTTTTTTTTTTTTTTTTTTTTTTTTTTTTTTTTTTTTTTTTTGCGGTACGTGGGCCTCTCACTGTTGTGGCCTCTCCCGTTGCGGAGCACAGGCTCCGGACGCGCAGGCTCAGCGGCCATGGCTCATGGGCCCAGCCGCTCCGTGGCATGTGGAATCTTCCTGGACCGGGGCACGAACCCGTGTCCCCTGCATGGCAGGTGGACTCTCAACCACTGCACCACCAGGGAAGCCCTAAAGATATTTTATAGTAGAATTCCTGACTTCTCAAACAAACATGATCTTTTTTTTTTAATTTTTATTTTCTGTTGGAGTACTGTGGGTTAACAATGTTGTGTTAGTTTCAGGTGTACAGCAAAGTGATTCAGTTAAACACATGCATGTATCCTTTTTCAAATTCTTTTCCCACTTAGGAAAATGTGTCTGAGTTTCCTTTTGCATAAAATAGGGTAATAGTGGTAACTGGTTTATCCAGTGGTTGTAAGGACCCTGTGTGTGTGTGTGTGTGTGCGCGCACACACACACGTGTGCATACGTATTATGACTATGTTTAGAACACTATCTTATCAGTTATTATTTTTGTACATAATGTGAGAAGGAAAAATAATACGTGCAGAGGTTCTATGATACATGGTAATAATTGAATGTGAGTTGGAGAAAAGAACTGTGTTTGTAAGGGAAAACCCTGTAATGGGCATTACCAAACTTTTCTGGCCCTTTCTCCTACGAAGTGGTTCACAGCTGGGGAAGATTTTTGCCCTTCTGGGGTTTGGCAACATCTGGAAACTTTTTGATTGTCAAGACGGGGCGAGGGTGGGGGGGTGGAGTGAGGTGTGACTGGCATCTAGTGGGCAGAGGCCAAGTATGCCGTTAAATCTCCTACTGCGAACAGAAAAGCTCCCCACAAGTAACAATCCAGACCAAAATGTCAATAATGGTGAGGCTGACAAAGATTCACCTGAAATGTAACGAAAGAAGACCTTATATTACTTATGAGTAACTCCAAAAGACCGTGCATAATCACAGCTTTATTGAGAGCCAGTTTTTCATTCATAAAACGAAAGCTAATTACCGATTCTTCCTTTAAAAGCGTTAGTAAGTGGGTTAATTAGTGTTTGCAAAGTCCTTTGAAGATGTAAAATCGTATGTAAATGCTATGTATTATTAATTACCATTCTGGAAGACCGTGCTGTGATCCTCCTCGTTCATGACCACAGCCAAGCCTCAAAGGCCTAAGAGGCACTGCGTGATTTTTGATAATCTGGAACATTTATAATGAGAAAGATGGGCATCAGGACCAAAGCCAGTTTTCAATGGCTGGGATATGACTGTATATAACTTGGCTCATTAAGACTAAGAAAACTATAGGTTTTGCTTTGGGATATGTCTGCTAAACAGGAGTACGTTTCTTCCAATTTCACAGCACTGTATGCCCGGGGGGGAGGGGTGTAGCAAGAATCCATAATACAATTTTAATTATTATAAAGAAACAATTTATAGAAAAATTCTACTATTTATATTTATAAACTGGTTTTCTCTGGCCTGGGAGTCACTGTGTAATTCGGACTGGGTCTGATAAAATGAAGACAATAAAATGAACTGCAAAAATCTAAAGAAACCAAGAAACTGAGTATAATACAGTATGTTTTTTTCTCTAGGTATGAAGTGTAAATGATGTCCCATAAATATAATTTTATCCTTTGACAGTATAAATGTCTTTAAATTTCAATATGGCTCTTGATTTTACCTAATGTGACCATTTTCCTGTTAGGAGGTAGAATCTAACCTCTAGATTTAAATAACAAAGTTATCTTTAACTCAGCTTCAATCTGGATAAAGTATCTGTAGTGACATACTGGGGTAAATAATTCTGAGCTGTGAGATTTGGCTTTGCCAAATTCTGATGGACGCATATGTGAACTTCAGTGTTTAATAAAGGTGACATTTCATGTCAATGAGGGAAAACATGGATTATTTAATAAGTAGTTTGGAGACAACTGTGTAATCATCTAGAAAACAAACCCTCTCTTATTGCTTAAATACATCTCAGATAAAGCAGATATTTAAAAGAAAACAAAACCACACAAATAATACAAATTTAGGAGAAGGGTATTTTAAGTATTGAAAACAAAAATGAAAATAGAAGCCAGAGAAGAAAAGATTGCTAAATTTAATTTATATGATTGATAAAAATACTCTCCAGTGATAGCCATAAGTCAAAGGTGGTGACACAGGAAAAATATTTGTACCAAAATAGCAGGAAAATGACTTTTTTCTTTGTTATATGAAGAGCTCCCATAAGAAAGGTTATCAACTAGACAATAGATAAAAAATGCAACTACATGTAAAACTGTTCAAAAATATAAAAAGATACAAAGATACATCAAAGAAAACACACGGCTATTAAACTTATAAAAAGATATCCTCCTCATCCATAACAAAGACAAACTAAAGTTGTATTTTTCTTTTTGCTATCAAATTTGCAAACCAAAACTTTGATAATAAGTTGTGCTCATGAGAATGTGAGAAAAAAAAGATATCCTCATGATTTTTTGATGCAAATATTTATATCGTGTATATACTGATTTTCTGTTGGGGGAAATGGCAATATCTATCAAAATTTTAAATGTATTTATACTCTAGCCAACTTAATGAATTTTCAGGGATTTATCTTTCAGAAGTTGTTACACACATACAAAACCATACATTTACAAGCATAGCATAGCATAATTACTGCAAAATTACACTATAATGAAGTAGAGGGATTAAATTAAATGTAACAGACGTTTGGTTACATAAATGATGGTATATCAGCCCAAGATAACATAAAACTATTTTTAAAAAAACAAAGATACTTGTATTTACCAGTAGCGAAGTATCTTTGAGATACATTAAGCAGAATAATAAAAAGAAATCTACAGGACATGGTGGAGATTCTTTTACCATTCTTTTTTTTTTTTTTAACATCATTCTTAGAGTATAATTGCTTTACAACAGTGTGTTAGTTTCTGCTTTATAACAAAGTGAATCAGCTATACATATACATATATCCCCATATCTCCTCCTTCTTGTATCTCCCTCCCACCCTCCCTATCCCACCCCTTTAGGTGGTCACAAAGCACTGAGCTGATCTCCCTGTGCTATGTGGCTGCTTCCCACTAGCTATCTATTTTACATTTGGGAGTGTATATATGTCCATGTCACTCTCTCACTGCATCCCAGCTTACCCTTCCCCCTCCCCACATCCTCAAGTCCATTCTCTATGTCTGCGTCTTTATTTCTGTCCTGCCCCTAGGTTCTTCAGAACCATTTATTTATTTTAGATTCCATATATATGTGTTAGCATACGATATTTGTTTTTCTCTTTCTGACTTACTTCACTCTGTATGACAGGCTCTAGGTCCATCCACCTCACTACAAATAACTCAATTTCGTTTCTTTTTATGGCTGAGCAATATTCCATTGTATATATATGCCACATCTTCTTTATCCATTCATCTGTTGATGGACACTTAGGTTGCTTCCATGTACTGGCTATTGTACGTAGTGCTGCAACGAACATTGTGGTACATGACTCTTTCTGAATTATGGTTTTCTCAAGGTATATGCCCAGTAGTGGGATTGCTGGGTCGTATGGTAGTTCTATTTTTAGTTTTTTAAGGAACCTCCATAGTGTTCTCCATAGTGGCTGTATCAATTTACATTCCCACCAACAGTGCAAGAGGGTTCCCTTTTCTCCACACCCTCTCCAGCATTTATTGTTTGTAGATTTTTTGATGATGGCTATTCTGACTGGTGTGAGGTGATACCTCATTGTAGTTTTTATTTGCATTTCTCTAATGATTAGTGATGTTGAGCATCCTTTCATGTGTTTGTTGGCAATCTTTATATCTTCTTTGGAGAAATGTCTGTTTAGGTCTTCTGCCCATTTTTGGATTAGGTTTTTTGTTTTATTGATATTGAGCTGTATGAGCTTCTTGTAAATTTTGGAGATTAATCCTTTGTCAGTTGCTTCATTTGCAAGTATTTTCTCCCATTCTGAGGGTTGTCTTTTGGTCTTGTTTATGGTTTGCTGTGCAAAAGCTTTTAAGTTTCATTAGGTCCCATTTGTTTATTTTTGTTTTTATTTCCATTTTTCTAGGAGGTGGGTCAAAAAGGGTCTTGCTATGTCATAGAATGTTCTGCCTATGTTTTCCTCTTGTCATTGGTCATTGGTCTTTCATCCATTTTGAGTTTATTTTTGTGTATGGTGTTAGGGAGTGTTCTAATTTCATTCTTTTACAGGTAGCTGTCCAGTTTTCCCAGCACCACTTATTGAAGAGGCTGTCTTTTCTTCAGTGTATATTCTTGCCTCCTTTGACCATAGGTGCATGGGTTTACCTCTGAGCTTTCTATCCTGTTCCATTGATCTATATTTCTGTTTTTGTGCCATTACCATACTGTCTTGATTACTGTAGCTTTGTAGTATAGTCTGAAGTTCAGGAGCCTGATTCCTCCAGCACCGTTTTTCTTTCTCAAGATTGCTTTGGCTATTCAGGGTCTTTTGTGTTTCCATATAAAATGTGAAATTTTTTGTTCTAGTTCTGTGAAAAATGTCATTGGTAGTTTAGAGATTGCACTGAATCTGTAGATTGCTTTGGGTAGTAGAGTCATTTTCACAGTGTTGATTCTTCCAATCCAAGAACATGGTATATCTTTCCATCTGTTTGTATCATCTTTAATTTCTTTCGTCAGTGTCTTATAGTTTTCTGCATACATGTCTTTTGTCTCCTTAGGTAGGTTTATTCCTAGATATTTTATTCTTTTTGTTGCAATGGTAAATGGGAGTGTTTCCTTAATTTCTCTTTCAGATTTTTCATCATTAGTGTATAAGAATGCCAGAGATTTCTGTGCATTAATTTTGTATCCTCCTACTTTATCAAATTCATTGATTAGCTCTAGTAGTTTTCTGGTAGCATCTTTAGGATTCTCTCTATATATTATCATGTCATCTGCAAACAGTGACAGCTTTACTTCTTTTCCAATTTGGATTCCTTTTATTTCTTTTTCTTCTCTGATTGCTGTGGCCATTCTTTTTTTTTTTAAGAGCGATATATACTAGTATGCCTATATGTGCTATCACATCTCTTCAAAGATTGCACAGGAACTGTAACAGTGTCTCCTCTGGCAAAGGAAAGTGAGGGTCTAAACTTTGTAATATGTTTATATATTATCTATTGAAAACAAGGAAGGACCAATGAATGAAATACCCATTCATACTAATATCTATAATTACCATAGTCCTTAGCATTTTCCAATACTCACACCATGGCTCTGTTCAGGAATGTAGGGAATATTACTGCCTTGCCTTGTGACAAACATTATTTTTATATTGATTTGGTATTGAAAAACTATTTCATATTTTTGGTTATTAGATACATAGAAATAAAATATTTTAAAAGTGTTTTCATTTATTGAATACATGCACACAAATGATAACAGTTTAGTCATGGAGAAACATTGTTAGAGTTAAGGATGTTATTTCATTGAGACAGCCTAGATGAAGAAGCCTTGACTATTTTCTTGACACATTTTTATAAAGGTTAAATTTACCTGGCATTTATGTTTGGCATGATAGTCAAGCTAAATTCAAACTATACTTTGTGTTTGTTTTTCAAGAATAAGTGCTAATTCTAAGATCCTTGTCCAATTACAACAGAGACCCACTGTTTTCTTTCCTTGTTTTATTGCACCGACAATGAACACCCTTAGATATTGGTGCTTGTATTGTAAATACAGATAAAAAGATAAGATCTGACTTGTTCAAAATGGATACTCTGTAATTTCAGATGATGAGATGGAAAATTAAAGGGCACAGTAAGCACCAAATGGATATAGTCTCCACTCAGCAGTGTTGTTTTCTCTGACCAACATCACCAGAGGAAATGCTTGGAGAAGATACAGTTTTCTCCTCCAAAAGGTATCTCAAAATGGCTGTTCCCCGGAGTTTCCTGGTTTTCCTTCAATGTGAACTTATTAATTGAAGGAGTTTCCCCTTTTGCGTAGGAAATCCTCATGTAAAATCAGCTTACACTTTTTTCAGTAGAGAAATCTGGTGATGTATTTCTTATACTATTGTCTCTGAAGAATAAGTTCGTTAGAAGATAATCAGCAAAATACTTTTTCAGACAGTCTGTTAACAACCAGGCTCAAACGCCGGCCTTGGTAGGAGCAGCTGACAGACTCATGATTCACTGAACAGTACAATAAGTTTCAACCTTATTTGATTTTGTTATTAGTGTAAATGAGATCACTGTAGGAGCAGTTGCTAATTATCAGTTACCGTCAAATACCTGATGGGAGAGGTAGGCATGATATGTATAATTTTAACCATACTCATTTATTTGAACATAGTGAGAATGGAGGTTACATTTTTCATGATCTAATTCTTGGTTATCATCACTTTTCAATATGAAATTCCATATATACGGAGAGACATATGTGCAAGGATGCTTATCACAATACTATCGGTAATAGAAAATTTTGGGAACGATCTAAATGGGTAAGTAAAATAAAATACTTCATATAATGATATGATAGACAGACATTAAATTATTGAGGAAGATTTCATAGCATGCAATGTGTACAAAATGATATAAACAGTATGCAATTAAAAATACTTAATTACATAGAAAAAAATATGACCTGTGGATCACATATCAAAATATGAACACCAATTATATGTAAATGCGGTAATTATGAGTACTTCCTTTTCTTTGTGTTTTCCTAAATTTTTTAGTACTTTTGCACTGAGAGAAAAGTTCCAGGGAAATGAAATTGTTATGAACTTTAAAAAAATGAGGCACTGAACACTGAAATCAGAAATCTTATTTTTCTTTCCTGGTGGAATTCATAAGATATGTCCTTTTTTTTTTCTTTTGGCTGATTTAATTTTTCAGATTCCTTTCTAATGATTCCTTTATTCTTTCCAAGTTTTTTACTAATGGGAAAGCAGGAGTTATATTTTATTCTAATTGTAAGTTGTTAGGTATAATCTGGTTCTAACTCATTGGTGGTGTTGCTGATACCAAGTAGGGCCTGTAGTTTCACAGATCCTCACTCCAGTCCTTCTGCTAATGTGGAAAGAGTGACTGGGCCCAGACTATAGAATAGAATAGAATTGAATACAATAGAATTGAATGGAATAGAATTAATAGAATATTATGAGAATGAACCTTACATACACATTTTTCTGCGTTCTTTAAACAAAGAACTGATTTTGTAGCACAGTATATCAGCATAAAGTAAGATAAGAAGTAAAAATTCACCAGGTGTCCTTTGTGTAAATAATAGGAAGTATAAATTATGAAGCTAGAAACATATATCAAATGCATGTACCAGAGTCATAGGATTCGTGGTTTCTTCAGTCCTCTCTCAGGAACTTTTACTATGAGCTTAAGGACAAGTACAGTTTAGCATTTCTGTGCTAATCAAAAATCTAGCTTGAAAATTGCGCCTATTAAGGACAACAAATAAAAATTAGGAGGGAGGGGGCAACTAGAAAAAATAATGTCCTGGGACTGAGAAACCATAGAACGCCATTTCCTGTCATTCTATGGAAGAAAGAAACTTCACTGGAACCTTCATTCTTTATTTATCAATAATCTCCATCATCTCTTCACCATGGCCTCCTCTTTAATGCTCAAATTAAGCTTCAATTTCTCAACATGAAATCTTTGTTCTAATCAACAGGCTTCCAGTGGCCCATCAGTCTATAATAAATCGTTTCTGTAAAAAACCAGGAAAGATCTATGTATCATTATTATACACACCCTTACTTATGTTCACAGAGATTTTAGAGCGCCCTTGATCCCCCTCTCTGCCTGGAAACACCCATCGTGTTTTACGTGGCTCACTCCTACTCTTACCTGCTCCACACACCATCAGCTGAAGAAGAAAAACACAGCCTAAAAGTTGCAAATTATGTTGTATTCAGCAGACTTTCTGAGGTCTTAAGCCCAGGAGGCAGCCTCCTAGATAGTTCAGAGGGAGGGCTCCAAAGAGGTAAGGAAGGAGTCAGGATATATAGGGGTTTTTGCAACACGGACCAGGTAGTCGGAACATCAAAAGATTGCTGTTAATTAAAGAAAACCAGACATCTCAAGTAAAGGAATTCAGTGCTTTTCTATGTATGAGAAGATGCAAGAGTCTGGGCTCATTGAAATCATTCCTTTCATATGCACCTTAGCTCTCTGGGGTTAGTATCCTGTGTTTTCTCATCCCGAATCCCCTCAGGGCTCACCATAGGGGCCGCTGCAGTGACCTGATGGCTGCAACATCCTTTGTTTACTGATATGGCAGGTGAGATTTTCATTCACAACAGCTTTCTCTAATCTTTCCTTTTCTCTTAACTCTTACTGTATTTCTAGCCTAAAAAAAAAAAAAAAAAAAAAAAGTTACTTAAGCACTCTGTTTTATCTAGAGCTGTAGTAGTCTTAATAGTTCTTTCAGGGAAATTTAATCTTTTACTCCTATTTTGGGGGAAATTTTCCCACTTCAATTATAATTTATATAGTAAACTCCTATCATTAGTTAATTAGATATTATGTACTATTATACTCTTAAATTTGTATTTTTATCTTAGTAGTGTTAGAATGAAAAACAGTAATAGTGTCCAAAAGGTGCTAAGTAAATATTCCATAAGGTTGCTGATGAGTAACTGATGGAACCAGTGGAAGAGGAAAACAAGGGATGATAAAAAAAAATTACTTGCTATTTATTATTTTCCAGACTTTTGCATAGAAGCGGCCACAAGATTTACTGGGGAGAGTATGGTAGACTTTTGTACCGTTGAAGACTGTATTAAGTGATGGCTGTTATGACTCAACATTTCTTTGACTAAGAAAACAAGAGGTATTAAAGGGGATGGAATCTGAAATTGGGGGCTGCAGCTCTTGGGGAATGGGCTGGAAGAGAGCGCTTTAGAAGACACTTGTTGGCTTTGGACCCGGGATGGGATGGGGCGCAGATATGTGTGTGTGTGTTTGAAATCTGTGTGCACAGACAGCTCCCCTGTCCTGCTCAAGGTAGATGCTGCTCGGGTCCATCAGCAGGTTCAGAGTGGTTGAAATGTGTCCTTACTGTGTACACAGAAGGAAAAGCGTAATGTTATGGTGGAGACACCTGGGAGACACTACTTCAGCCAGATAGATAATCAAGGTCCTCATGTGGTCTTTCCCCGGTGCCTATATCCTTCCTATCTATGTGTCCTGTCCGGATGAGAATGCCAGTATGATTGGATTAGACCCACCCTTAGGGCCTCGTTTTGACTTAATCACCTCCTTAAAGGCCCTTCTTAAGTAGTGATAGTCACATTCTAAGGTAGCTTCAACCTATGAATTGGCATGGGCGGCGGGCGGGGTGGGGGTGGGGGGACACAATTCAGCCCATAACAGCTACTTTCGAAATGTGGAGCTAAAACCATGTATATTTAAGAACTATCTTTAAAGTGTTGCCATTTTACATCTAAAATGGGATGGACCATAGTTTGGGCACATCAACTGCAAGTCCCGGCTTTTCCTGAGCATTTGCATTTCCTGAAAGGCGCCTGCAGGCCCCGGGCTGGCATCAGCCTTGAATCTTCAGACCCTGTACTTCCTCCTTTGCTTCTGCACCTTGGCTTTTCCATCTTGACCTTTCATCTCTTATTTTGTATCGTATTCTCATCAGGCATCTCGCTCTTTGCCTGAACCTAACGCATCTGCAGATGTTTGGTTCTCCTTAATCTCAAGCCCTTTTCTTTTTCTGGCGTGAGTTACAAACATGTTTTTCATTCTCTTGAAAAGTCACTACATACCAGCAGTTTTAAAGAAACATCTAGAAAATTCTGTGATATTTTTATGATAATGTAGCCTTTTTCTTCCTTTTTCTAGGTTTGAATGTCAATCCAAAGATTCACTATCACTCAGTTTTAGAGGGAGCTAGAGGTTGTAGAAAATGGGTGCAATTTTTTTTTATGCTCTAACTTTTTTTTGGAAATTATAGTATGTTTAATACAAAATAGAAAAAGGTCGAAAGATTTAAAACAGTCATTCATAATTTGAACCGAGGAAGGTTTTAGTTAAGCTTTAAAATTATGTTATATAAATAAATTATATGGGCTTGAATGAGCTGTAAGATTTCCCTAAACATCTAAAGGATTTTCAAAGAGGGAGGATGCTATAATTAAAGTGGTAAATCTTTAAGTAAGCAATACTTACATTATGCAGAAGCTCTTGAAGAACTTGCCAGAAATAAAGATGAGGCAGAGAGTTAGGACATAAATAGGTAATTATATATATATTTAATATACATATAATTTATATATATAGGTAATTATATATATTTATAATAATATATTATTAATAATATATGTAATTATATACATACTTTTTTGTTTGGATTGGTATAATTTTGAGACATTAAATATATTAAATATTTTTTAAAACTTCCATAAGTATATTACACGAGATGACAAAATAGATTAAATATCTTGGAATCATGGAGTTCCAAGGAGGCTTAGCAATCACATAAGTTCTTACTCAGTTTAATAAGAAGAAAATTGAGACCAAGAGGGAGATGCATATCTCAACGCTAACAAATGTATTTGCAAACGTAAATGTGTTCCATCTTATAGCAGTCAAGCGAAATGAAGAGAGATGCAAAGAAATTCAATTTGAATATATGACCAATTATAAAGAGGAAAAAAACAGTATAAATATTCCAGTTCTTCCTACCACTTAACACAAATACACAGATGTGCACTGGTTCCATGATGTCCATCTGTTCTCTGAGATTAGGCAGCTGTGGGAGATTCCAGATGGATGCACATTCCTTGACACTCGTCCTGTCCAGAGGAAAGCCTATTTCTCCTTCCCTGGAACATTGACTGGCCTGTGATGGTCTTGACTAATAGAGCATGGTAGAAGTGATGCCCTGACAGGCCACGACTTGCTTTTAAGAGGACTGGCAGTTTCCACCTTGATCCTGAAGCCTGAACCATCGTGTAAGATGTCCAGTTGCCCTGCCGAAGAGACCATCTAGAGATGTCCTGAAACTGGGGAACAGCAGAGGGGCCCAGAGGAGCTCAGCCTTCTAGCCATGGCTCTAAAGGCACCAGACTTGGGACCCTGGAGACCAGACTAACTGCATGTTCAGGCAATGCCTGCCTGAATTCCTAGTGCACAAAATTGTGAGATACAGTGAAATTACTGTCGTTTAAAGCCTCTGAGTTTGGGGAGAGTTTGTTATGCATTAGTAGAATATTGCAGGTTGGATTAACTTAGGAAGAGATTTAACATTAATTTCAGGGAATGACTGTCTTTGCAAAAAATAATCAACATAATAGCTAAGTGTATTAAGATAAGTCACATATAACGAAGAAATATTCATACCCTTAAGATTCAACCTGAGGCCATCAGATATCTTTAACATACAGGCACAGGTTATTCTTGTCCTGGAAGTGCTGGAACTAATTGTGCTCTAGGTCCTGGCTGCTGAGATTGTGGTCCATGGTCCAGGACCTTTAGCCTGACCTGGGAGCTTGTGAGAAATGCAGGACCTCTGGCCCTACCCCAGACTCCCTGCATCATTTTTTTTTTCTTGGTCATATAGCTGTCCAGGCTGTTGTGGGTTTTTTTCTAAACATCTTTATTGGAGTATAATTGCTTTACAATGGTGTGTTAGTTTCTGCTTTATAACAAAGTGAATCAGCTATATGTATGCATATATCCCCATATCTTCTCCCTCTTGCGTCTCCCTCCTACCCTCCCTATCCCACCCCTCTAGGGGGTCACAGAGCACCGAGCTGATCTCCCTGTGCTATGCGGCTGCTTCCCACTAGCTGTCTATTTTACATTTGGGAGTGTTTATATGTCCATGCCACTCTCTTCATCCCAGCTTACCCTTCCCTGCATCATTTTAACAAAATCTCCGAGTGACTTATTTGCACTGTAAAAGAAGCGCTAGTCTAAATAGTTTTATTAGAAGGATGGGAATTTATGTAAATAAATGTGAGAGGAACATTCTTTCTTAATTTTATTGCAGAGTGCCCCTTCTTCTAGAATGTTTGGACCGTGGTTAAACCTAAAGGGAAAATTGCTCACATTCATTTCTGCTTCCGTGTTCAGTAATAATGGCTTCTTGTTTCGGGTAACTTCATTCTCCTCCAATATCAGGTTGTTATTAAAGGCAGAATTTCTCCAAATCCACAAATATTCAGGAATAGGAAAGTATACTTTCAAATCGGGACATGTATCATATATGTATTCAAATTATAGCTTAATTAGATAAGAAAAATATATAAACACTTTTATCAGTTCTTTGAAAATAAATACTTTACAAGTTAGGCTACTGGGAAAAGAGGTCCAACAAAAATATTATTACAAATGGAATAAATTAAACCAGTTCAGATTTCTGGAGCTGGAAAAAGGTGCAGCAAATTTGGAAGGCATCTAGACAAGAGCGACTAAGTTTATA
This sequence comes from Platanista minor, assembly GCA_004363435.1. NCBI lineage: Eukaryota > Metazoa > Chordata > Mammalia > Artiodactyla > Platanistidae > Platanista > Platanista minor. The sequence goes on from RJWK010013805.1 coordinate 28,439, forward strand.
TTAATAAATTTAATATATAAGGTGACTTCCTCTGGCAAAACTGGTAGCCCAACTCAGACCCCACACCAAAGGCTTCCTGGTCACATCCCAGGGGTCATTCTTTTGACATTTTTCTACTGTTGCCACCTACTGGTCAAGAATGAATTCTGTTGGTCTTGCTGTTTTGACACTCATTGATTTGTATGTTTGTCTTTAAATAATTCACAGATATAAATTATGGGCCTATTATATGATAGGCACTACTGTTACAAAAATAAGACATTGTCCTTGTCTCAAAGAGTTCATGGTTTTGTTCAACAAAAAGACTAAATGAGGCCTTGACATCAAAGGGGTATATGGAGAGACAAGGGTGCAAAGGAACACATGAGAGACATCTAATCCTGTCTTGGAGGTCAGGGAAGAATTTTCACAAAGAAGTACAAAGAAATGGTTCAAATATGGGATCCTAGTGTCAGAAAGGCTGTGATGTGTGTGAAAAGAAACTCAGGGAGGAAAAATAACTGAAATCTATATGACTTATTAAATTGTTAAAATTGAAGCATGAATCTATTGATCAAGCCATATCATGGTTTGTAGAAAAGACACAGAAGAGGTGGTTTCAGTGTGAACCACAGAAAGGAGTTTTTAAGAAGAGATTTTTCTTCACAAGAGTTAATTAAAGATGAGTAATTTATATCCTTTAACAAATATTTATCAGGCACCAACTGTGTACCAGGCATGGTGTGGATGCTGAGGATTAAACAGTGATCAAGACAATGAGGGAATGTAAACTGATACAGCCACTATGGAGAACAGTATGGAGGTTCCTTAAAAAACTAAAAATAGAATTACCATAAGACCCAGCAATCCCACTACTGGGCATCTACCCAGAGAAAAACATAATTCAAAAAGACACATGCACCCCAATGTTCATTGCAGCACTATTTACAATAGCCAGGTCATAGAAGCAACCTAAATGCCCATCGACAGACGAATGAATAAAGAAGATGTGGTGCATATATACAATGCAATATTACTCAGCCATAAAAAGGAACGAAATTGAGTCATTTGTTGAGACGTGGTTGGATCTAGAGACTGTCATACAGAGGGAAGTAAGTCAGAAAGAGAAAAACAAATATCGTATATTAACGCATGTATGTGGAACCTAGAAAAATGGTACAGATGAACCGGTTTGCAGGGCAGAAGTTGAGACACAGATGTAGAGAACAAACGTGTGGACACCAAGGGGAGAAAGCTGCGGTGGGGTGGGGATGGTGGTGTGCTGAATTGGGCGATTGGGATTGACATGTATACACCGCTGTGTATAAAACTGATGACTAATAAGAACCTGCAGTATAAACAAACAAACAAAACAACTAATACTAAACTTTCTTGGGGTTATTTGTATGGAAATATGTTAATATAAATGTTTCAGACATTACATGAAATTTCTAAAAATCTTATATGTTCTGGTATAATGTTATAAGGCATAATTCTAGTTATTACTTTAAAATGTATATCTCAAAAATAGCTAAAAAAAATAATAAGTTTGAGCACATCTTGCACTCATTTGTCAGCTACACCTCCTGACACTCAGGATAAGTGCCCACTGAGAAGAAGCAGCCCTGCCCATCCTGGGCTTCCCCTGACTCTCAGTCCATGTGTCTTCATGATGATCCAAGTCACCTGCAAATAAACATGGCTATGAACTTGAGGCGTCAAACACAAGGAAGGCAGAGTGCTCTCATATGGTAGGATTTGGGAGTCAGGCTCTCCCTCTGTAGACCTTTGTTCTAGAAATACACCCAAAAGGGCCACACATACAGGGATGCATGGGGGATTCACAGCAGACCACTAACAGGAAGTTGGGAATAAATGGGGGTCACGTATTTTACAATGAGGCTGTGAAGGATATAAGAAGTACCAGCTAATACTTAATGACTCAGACAAAGTTGGAATTGTGAGTGGGACAGACGTACTTCCCGACAAACGTGTGTGTTGCCACATTTATGCCTGGGTGCAGGTGCTCCTGCTATACCCCAGGTAGATGTTCTGAGGCTTCCTGAGGGTATTAGGAAAGGTCTTTCAGTGTGAGTACCTGCCATTGCAAAACTGGACCTGGTGGGCAAGGAAGAGGGAAACACACACGACATTTAAGTTGTCTCAGTCTTCCAGTTTCCCAGTTCCAGGAGTGTGGGTTCTGCTCTTACATACCTCTGTGAGTCAGGGTTCTCCAGAATACACACATGTGTATATATGACTTATTATAAAGGTTATATACACCACCGCGGAGACTGAGAAGTTCTAAGTTCTGAAGTCAGCAAGCTGCAGACCGAGGAGAGCTGATGGTGTACGTTCCAGTCCTAGTCGAGCCCTAAGGCAGCTGGAGAGCCACGTGGCAGCTGGAGGACAGTCAGGGTGAAGTTCCCTCTCACCTAGCCTCTTTGTTCTATTCAGGCCTTCAGTGGATTGAGTGAGGACCGCCCACATCAGGGAGAGGCCATCTTCTCCTAGTCTATGGACTCAAATGTTAATCTCGTCCAGAGACACACTCACAGACGCACCCCAATCATGTGCGACCAAATGTCTGGGTGTCCTGTGGTCCAGTCAAGTTGATACATAACATTAGCCATCATGATGCCTACACTTCCTATTTGGACTTTAGTCCTGGAAAGTTCCTTACATATGATATGGTCATGGATTCTTTACCCTTAAACAGTCTAAGAAAGAGATCTATTCAGGGATCTGGCAAGGGTGTGTGTGTGTGTGTGGTGTGTGTGTGTATGTGCATGTGAGGGATGGACGTGAGAATTTTTCCAGGAAGAGTTCATAGCTTTCATCTGACTTTCACTTGTGTTCTTGACACCCAGCATATTAACCACCATGTGGTACGAACCCCACAGGCTATAGGTTAGGGTCCTGAGTGGGGCAGAGGTGTGCCCAGATGCACACACCGCTTCAGCAGAAAAGCTAGAAGAGGAGGTGTCACACCATCTCACCTGGTGTTCTTGGCCCTCACCTGTGCTCCTTCTAGACAGAATCCAGTATTTAATGATTTAGTGATTATTAAGGGATATAGGCTAATTTGCTAATATTACTAAGTGTTAGAGATGTGTCCCAACCCTCCACTACTTGGGATTTGTGAGCTTCAGGGGACAGGGACTACATTGTCTTCAAGCGCTTATGAGAGAGGTCACATGTTCTAAGGTTCTGTTTGGTGTTAAGGAATTTAAAGTCATGAGGTCTTATACTTTCTAAGCTTTATTTATGAAACTCTCCAATATTATTTTCTGTGCTTGCATATGGATTTGTCTCTCACTTTGGCTCAAAGCTTAGCCATACATAGCACAGAACAAAAATATTACAGAACTCTGGACTCTGTGAAACAAAAATCTGATAACTACGGGAACTAGTGGAAAAAAATTTTTTAATATTTTTATATTCTCCTTAACAATCTGAATAGAGATTATTGATGTTTTATCTCAGTATCTCCTATTTGTTTAATCATTTTCCTCATTTTATACTAAAGTATTTCTAAATAACAAGACGAAAACAGTTTTATGATATCATTTAAATTCACTTAATTTAAAAAATACAATCTTTTAAATGTCACATTTACCTCACATTCCACTTTTCATTAAAATGTCCCCTGAAGTGTGGGTCTTATAACTAAGAGAGCATTTACTGTCATTATCATAAATATGAAGATGCTCATAATCACACTGGTGTCTTCTTTTCACAGACTACATGCCTTTCTGAGCGTTTTAAGATCACATTTAGTTATTCACAGAGCCACCCAGTGAGACAAATTGCTCAGATGAATATTAGATGACTGAATGATTCGAGTAATATATTTTACTTTATTTTGTGTAAATGTGAAATTATTCCAAACAGCATGGCAAGGTTCACCTCCCCTTGAGGGGAACAATTACCCGAGAGTTCCAGCAGGTGGCAGCATAGAATATCGCAAAAGGGCCGAATCGCCTCAAACGACCTAAGCACCAACATGCTTGCTGTTCTTTCTCCTTTTACCGTGACTGAGCCCGCCCCGCGACCTTTAAAGTGAAAGTAACATGCGTGTACATGATAACAACGAAAATAACTTTTCAGTATGGAGATAACATACCATGCTAAAGACAATCATAATAAAAATAGCTAAACTATACTGATAGCTAAATCTACGCTTCCCACCGTTCTAAGCACTGTATGCACGTCATTTATGTATTACTCACACCAACCTTTCTGTTGGTATTATTACTGTGTCCATTGTACAGGCCACAAAACCGAGGCAGGGACTTGGCCCAAGTTTTCACAGCTGCTAAGTGGAGGTGGTAGAATTTTAAACCAGGCCATCTGGCTCCAATGGCCAGTCTTTGAACCACTGTCATGCTGCTAATTGTGGGAAATGCAATAACTGATGAGAATTCAAAGGACTAGGAAAAATACGATGAGTTTTTTCAGAAAAGAGACCTGAGTATTAAAGGTAATTGTTAAAAGGTGGAGAAATTACTAGGTCATTAAGGAGTGTTTCAGTAAGAAATAAAGAAATGAATGAATAAAACTAGAAGACAAAATGAGGTTTCAAGGAGGCCTGCAGTTAATGGTACGAATCAGAGCTCGGATGCAGGGCAAAGAGAGGTAACACGCAAGGGCAGGAGAGAGAAGAGAAATTCGTGTGGGCACAGAAAATGTCACAGGGGCACACGGGGCCGTGGAGGAGGCTCTGGATCTGGATGGAGCATTAGCCAGGGAATCAGTCTTGACTGTGTCTGTGCTTCACCCCGTCCATCTAATTCCAGAATGAGGTCTCCATCACCTCCATCCATGCTGTGGCTAGATCACATAACCCCTCGGTGGGGGAATAGGACAGAGCTTACAGAATATATGTACTTACCCATAATTTTTCCTTTGTGTGATCCTTAGGAAGAGTAAGGAGATTTAATAGACGACCTTTGATTTAATGTTTTTATTTAGTTAATTACTGTCCTATCTACTAACGTCTCTCTCCCTGAAACCCTACTCACACCGTGGGGTACTGGCTGTTCTCTGAATACATCCCTCACTTTTATACTTCTGTGTGTTTATGTTGTTTCCCCAAACCTGGAGAAGCCCCATCTCCCAGGCCCCTTTCAATAATGGTTATTGGACTAATGTCAATATTGACCAAAGGAGAGGCAGAATGGATAGGTTGGAGAAATAGGGGCAGGGGCTTAGTCAGAGAGGCTGGGGTAAATAGTGGCTCATGTTTCAAAAGCAATGGGATGAGACACCTTCTCCTGGCGTTGTCAACTCTGGTGTCACCGTGATTTCTCCAACGGGATGGTAAATTCCTTTCAGAGGTGGAGCCACGTTTTTACCTTCGAGGTCCTCCCAAACTTAGCTGCTAATACCTCACACCATACTTTGTGTCCAGTAGGAATCAGTGACTGGTCGTAGAGGGTGGAGTGGTGCAAAGTCCAGCTAGTATGGCACCTGTCTTATCTTGGCTGGACCCAAGCACCTCTTACCCAGATTCCTTTGCAGCCCTGGGCCAACAGGGAGCTGAAATCAAGCAGAGATTCTTTTTTCTAACTTGGGAGAGAGAATAAACAGCTATAAAATATGGCCACAAAGACAATAACCAGGTTGTCTAAGTCACAGTTGACAAAATGAATACGTTCAGGAATGCTCTGTAGGAGGTACACTCTTTCACTCCCAGGCTGGAAGGGAAATCAAAGCACCCCCAGGTGTGAGGGATCTGTCCATGTGTATAGCACAGCCTGTGTCCAGGCTAGAAGAGGAGGTTGAGTGGGTAGATCGTCCTCTTAGAGGAAGGCTGTCAGAAGCTGAGCAGGACTCAGGAGAATCCAGATATTAACTAAAGACCACCTCTTAGTACCATGACGCTAGGGGCTGGGATCTCAGCATATGCATTTAGGGGGTACATGACATTCCAACCACAATGCTCACCGAGGGTAGTCCCACCCCTTGGAGAGCCATTGCTTTACACTTCTTATGTCGGGGTGAGACTTCCGGTGGATGTTTCTTTTACTCTACCCTGTTAAATAGTGCCTTATTTTTTTTCTTTCTACTCACGTGAGTCCTTCTAGGGAAGGTACTGTTTCTCTAACAGTGTTTGAATATTCTGAGATGAATTTATATGCCCCTTTAACCTGAATAAAAGTGCAATTATAACTAAAAGTAAAACACACTAAGCAAAATGAAGCCACTGATAATATCACCTAAAGAGAGTTACCAAACTGGCAAATACTGTATGTCTTTGTCAATGTCTTTTTTCACCTAAAAATGTTTTGTGCTGGTAACACCTGGGCCTACTGATCAATATAAGCTATCATTAAGAGTAGGCTCGTAAAACCTTATCTGAGTACTCTGAAGTATTTTTGTTAAAAACCTGATCATAATCAAACCTCTATATCTAACTTTCAATTTACAAGTTATACAGGGATTGGAGGATAAGTTAAATGACAGGAATGCAATCAGAAAAATTCAGAATATGGGAAATTTTATATGAAAAAATGATTACTTTTTTATTATAGATGAACATGAGATAAAACAGGGGATTGTTATAGACTAAAAGAGGCACCAACAAAATACAAAGATTGGGGCTCGTTTGCATCCAAATTCAGGAGATAATCTTTTTTGAACATTTGAACATAGACTTGATATTTAGATTATATTAATTATTGTTATTTTTACAACAGACGTGTTAAACTCATTAAGCGTGTCATATCTGCTAGTAATACACATTGAAGCAGTTACAGACAAAATGATACTGTAACTGGGAATTGCTTTAAAATACTCTAGCAGATGCTTGTGTTTCCAGCGAATGAGGGACTAGATTCCAGCAAAGCAAGCCTTCTGTGTCCTCCAAAATTAGAAAAGCGACACCCAAAACAATACTTCTCACCTACCTCCCCACACCCACCCCCCGAAAGAAACTGTTCAGAGGCATCAGAAAGCAGCCAAGGCAGCTAAACTTGAGGGTCCAAGCTCAGAGAGGGAAGAGAAAGTTGAGCCTGTCATTCCTTGCTGCATTTCCCCTGAGGTGTTTGCTGATAATTAAACTAAGTTGGATAGGAACTGAGAAACCAAGGAGAAATCTGAGCAGAGAGCAGCGACTGTGCAGAGCTTGGCTATCTCTTGGCACCAGCAGAAATTCAGGCTACCAAACCAGCTAGGACTGGGGAGTCCAGTTCCTCAGGGGCTGAGGAGTAAGCAGTAGTTCGTAGGTTTCACGAGCTAGAGACATGACTCTGAGTCTCAGGCCTGCAAGGATAAGGCACCCTATCAGACATCCCATGCTCTTAGCTTGGATGCTGGAATACCAGAGGACTGCATCCTCAGGAAAATACAAACCAGAAATCACCCATGACCTCTAAAATCTGCAGCCCCAAACTTGCCTCAAATCCAGGAGGTATACTCTTGCAGCCATAAACTGGAGAGAAAATGCAATCATATTCAGGTGGGAGACACAGAGGCATATGTTGCAAAACTTAATTCCAGGTTGGATTAGGAGGATCTTTCTCTTTTCTGACTGCTTGTCAAAAGCTAAGTGTTCACACAGATGCTCTACAATTATTTATACTAAATATCCAACATTAAATCGATAATTCTCTGGTGAAATTCTCCATGTTGTCATTTTCCTCTTGAACCTGATAAGCACTCTATTTAATAAGTTATTGCAAAGACTCTATCTAATAAGTCCAGTGTCTGCCTCACCTGTAGTTCTGTTTCTATTGTTTGTTTCTCCTCTTCTCTGCTTCTTAACAGATTCAATCTAATCCTTATCAAAATTCCAGCTGCCTTTTTTGCAGAAATGGACAAGCTGATTCTAAAGTTCTTTGAAAAAGCAAGATATACAGAAGAGCTAAAACAAATAACATTCTTTGCTTTTCAAAAATAGTTTAGAATATTTATCATAGAGGTCTAATGACTTTCTTATTAAATTTATTCCTAAGACTTTTTATAATTTTTTCCATATTGTCAATTTTTTCTGCTGTGTCCTTCTCTTATCAATGAAATATATAGAATCAACTGATTTTTTGTTGTTATATTGTATATAGCCGCCTTCTCAAATTCTTATTAATTCTAGTTGTTTCATACTAGAATCTTGGACTTTTTTAGCTATGTGATAATGTCATTAGTGAAAAGATACAGTTTAATCAATGTAATTTATAGTTTAATTAATATAATCCACCACATCAGCAGACTAAGGAAGAAAAATCCTATATTCCTATCAATTTTTCTGTGAACTGGCAGGAAAAAATATTTGAAAAATACCCAAACTGATTCATGATAAAAACTCTCAGCAAATTAAGAATGGAGGGGGCTTCCTCAATACAACAAAGAACAGTTACCCCAAATCCACAGCTGAAATCACACTTGATGAAAAACGATGTGATCTCACTATATACCTATAAGAGTGGATAATGTCCATAAAACTGACAAGACCAGGGTGAGGACCTTCTTCCTGGCTTGATCAGCTGCCTCCTCCCTGTGTGTTCACATGGAGATTCCTCAGTGCATGTGCACAGAGAGAGAGAGAAAGCTCTGGTGTTTCTTCCTTTTCTTATAAGGGCACTAATCCCATCATGGGGACTCCACCCTCCTGGCCCACATAAATCTAATTACCTTCCAAAGGCCCCACCCCAAATACCATCATGTTGGGGATAAGGGCTTCAACATACTGATTTTAAATGTATACTAATATTAAGTCTGTAACAGTGAATTTGCAAAATAAGTAGCTCAGCATTACTGTTGCATAAATTGCAGGTGGAAAAGAGAGAAAGTAAATGCATATTAAAAATTGGGCAATACTCTAAAGGTCTCACAACAAGGTCCTACTGTATAACACAGGGAAATATATTCAATATCCTGTAATAAACCATAATGAAAAAGAATATGGAAAAAAATCTTGCAAGGAACTTAGATTTTATTGTATAAGTTATGGGAAGGTATTGAAGAGTTTTACATGGAATAGCAACACAATCAGAACAGCATTTTAGGCTTAATCAGGTAGTAGTATTGTAGATGGATGGATGATAAGTAATAATGTCGGGGGGGACTTTTGAAAAACATATAATGAGAGCCTGACCCAAGGCAGCACTTGACAATGGGGATGGAGGGATGAGAATAGCTGTGAGATGTACAACGAAAAATCTGCAAGAAAACTTAGATACGGGAGAGAAAAGAGATGGAGGCTGGACAACGACCCAGACTTGGAATGTAGAACCACAAACTCAACCTGGCAAGAGAAAAATAGCAAGGGAAGAAAATTCAGTAGTAGAGGAAGTTGAGCTGATTGAGAAACAGACATTTGGGTTCATTGAGTACATAATTTTTTTTTTTTTTTTTTTTTTGCTGTACACGGGCCTCTCACTGCTGTGGCCTCTCCCGTTGCAGAGCACACGCTCCGGACGCGCAGGCTCAGCGGCCATGGCTCACGGGCCCAGCCGCTCCGTGACATGTGGGATATTCCCGGACCGGGGCACCAACCCGCGTACCCTGCATCGGCAGGCGGAATCTCAACCACTGCACCACCAGGGAAGCCCCCCATTATTAGTTTTAGCTTTTAACTTTTAGCTACTGTCATTCCAAAATAGATAAAACCAATGTGACTTCTAAAGGTCATGGCTAATATCCATATGAAGTCTCTAAAACAGTAAAAATTAACTTATTTTACATCTAAGCTTCTTTCCTGTCTACCTTGGAAAAAGATTAAACATAATAAAATTGAAGTTAATTTAACTATTTTCTTGTTGATCTTTCCTGGGTTTCTTATTAAAACTCTAATTGAGTATCTTTGCTTTTTCTCGGAAAATACTTTTCAGTTGCCAGTTCCCTTGCTGGTTCCATGTGCATTAACAAACAGTGACCAGTGGGACCTCTGAGTAATTTAATATCAAGGTGCCGAGCAATCTGAGATGTCAGAGCACCCCACAGGAACACAATTATTTCTTCTGAAGATCTCATCATTCTCAAACTGGGATGAAGTCTGTACGAGTAGACTTGCCCTTTCCTTGGGAACATATGGCTTTCTTTGTTGTTAATTTTATTATTTTTTTTTTTTTTGCGGTACGCGGGCCTCTCACTGTCGTGGCCTCTCCCGTTGCGGAGCACAGGCTC
>RJWK010013806.1:0-38539 GCA_004363435.1 Platanista minor
AGAAAACAAACTTATGGTTACCAAAAGGGAAAGAGGGGTAGGGATAAATTAGGAGTTTGGGACACTACTATATATAAAATTGATAACCAACCAGGACTTAGTGTACCACACAGGGAACTATATTCAATACCTTGTAATAACCTATAATGGAAAAGAATCTGAAAATGAATATATATATATATATATATATATATATATATATATATATATGTATAACTGAATCACTGTGCTGTACACCTGAAACTAACACAACATGGTAAATCAACTACAGTTCAATAAAAAATAAAATAAAGTAACCACCTCCCCTTTTCCTTCATTGCATTCAGCGAGATGTCTAGCCATATTTTTGGTTTGCTTCCTTGCTTGTTTTCTGCCTCAGCCACTTGATCCTAAGTTTCACAGAGGCAGAGGGTCTGTTCACAGGGCACTGTTAAGTGCTGTTAGTTCAGTGCACTGCGAAGTGCCTGGTGCCTAGCAAGTTCTCCTTCCATGTTTCTGGATGGAATATTCTGTCTGGTGGGAGGAAAGGATGGGGAGCAGACAACCACTACTCACTGTGACATCAAATGGCCAGGGTGTGAACAGGTCCGGGGGAACGATGACTTTGGGGAAAAGAAGAGATGGGCAGAACCACCTCAGAGAGGGGATGAGCCCTGAGTGGGTGTTATGGGAGAAACAGGGGTAACTGTGGGAGCTGGAGAAGCCTTCCGGGAAGAGGTACAGCTCAGGTGGTGGTGAGGAGGACCAGAGAGCCTGTAGGTCCCGCAGCTGAAAACTGGAGTGCCGGCCACAGGTGGGGAGAGGAAACTCCAGGGGGTGCAGATGCACAGGGTTGCAGGAGCTGGACCCTGAGAGCCTGGAAAGCTCAGATAAATTTTCACTTAACTCCACCCACTTTCAAACTTCTCAGACCACACCCCATAGAAAGAAAACACATTCTACACCTCAATCCAGGACACATGCGTTCAAGTCTGAAAGTAACAGAAAAAGTCTCAGTACATAAGACTGCCTTTTATAACTGTAAAAAAATCTTGTATTTTCTATTCTATTCCAAACTATTCTAAAATGCTGATCTCTTATGCTAAATGGATTTCACAGTACTACTGGGTTGAGACCCAGAATTTGTACCTCTCTGCTTCTGGCCACAGAACTCCTTTAGGTGGGCTCTGAGCCAGCGTGGGGAGGGGAAGAGAAGATGGATGAAGGGAGAGCAGGGCAGCCAGCCCAGCAGGAGATGGGGAGCAGCCCAGGCGAGGGGCGTCTGCACAGGGCAGTGGATATAGAAGTTGGGTCGGTGGGCGAGATCCTGGGAGCAGTGGGTGCACGGGGATTTGCAGGACCTCGAGTGTAGGACTTGGCCCTGGTTCTTTCTAAGGGCTTGTATGAGCACTGTGGGGAGAGTCCCAGGCCATGTGCTCCCCTGGGGAGGCCTTGCTGACTGATGCTTGGACTGCTTCTTTGGAGGGGAGGGTTTGCCGAGGGGCTGAGAGCGCACATCAGCCTCGGGAGTGACTGGCATGGCTCAGTGTCCACCACCAGGGTGACTGGCAAACCCTTAACACAAAGCAGGGCTGGGCTGTGTGAGTGTGTGTGTGTATCTCCGTGTGCATACTGTGTGAGAACATGTGTGAGAGAGTTGTGTGTGTGTACACGTATGAGTGTGTTAGGGATTCTGAGTGTCTGGGTTCCCACCTCAGTGACTTGGGGGTAGCAGTCCCTTCCCTGCGGGTGGCTTTGAGAGGCTTTTCTAGGAAAAGTGTGGAGACTTCCCGGCACGTGGCCAGTGTGCTAGAAGCAAATCACAGCTGCCCATTTCAGGAAGAGGAAAGTTCGGGGCTTTCCTTCATTCCCACTGGCACCCCTTGGGCTGATACCTGAAAAGATTTACCTCCTTCTAAACCTCTCCCACTGTGGAGGCTACGGCAGTAATCATTTATCACCCTACACGCCTTTCCCTCCCCTCCCCTGTAGGCCCTCTCTCCACCCTGGTGACTGATGGATCCTGGGTGACAAACTTCGGGACTAAGAGTTCCCCGCTGCTTTCCCAGGCATGGCCCCTCTGAGTCCCCATGTCTGCATCTGTGCAATGGGCACATGACCCATACCTCCCTTTGCAGGATGAATTTGTGAAGAGCTAGTGAATGACACACCTGGAAGGGCTTTGTCGTCTGTGAAGAGGCTCACGTGGTGGTGACAGGATAACTGGAGATGGCGGGGATGGTGGCATCTCAGGCGAGCCCCTAACAAAGTCCTTGCAGAGAGCTGGGAACCCAGAACAGCCCAGCCTGCTCAGGACGCTAGGGGTAGGTGCAGGGGCCACAGGCTACAGAGAGAATCCCTCCTTCCTTCAAGCTTCCCTGCGTCCCCGCCACCTCCTGCTTATATTTGCGTTTGGATGTGATCAGAGGAAGGGGGGCAGACGTTGCTCCGGAGAGGGGGGGGCCCTGCCGGACAGCAGCTCCGGTCTCCTAAGTACCTCCTTTGCCTTCTACAGAGCCCGAGGCAGGACCTGAAGCAGCATCTTCACCGCCCCAGCCCCAGGCTCTGCAGCCAGCCCTGCTCCCTGAGCCACGTTGTTTTTCATCTTGATTGGAGTATAATTGCTTTACAATGGTGTGTTAGTTTCTGCTTTATAACAAAGTGAATCAGCTATATATACAGATACATATATCCCCATATCTCCTCCCTCTTGCGTCTCCCTCCCTCCCCCCTCCCTATCCCACCCATCCAGGTGGACACAAAGCAGCGAGCTCATCTCCCTGTGTTATGCGGCTGCTTCCCACTAGCCATCATTCTTGCTGGCACCCGGTTCCCATGGCAACCCGAAGCTCTCCTTTGCCACCTTTGGGAATGTCATTAGGCTGTGAGGGGGAGACGCAAACAAAGGGAGGACGTCAGGCTGCCGCAGCGTTTAGGAGGATGGCTCTGAGGGGCAGAAGCTCTTTTTGGAGCAGTTTTTGTTTTTTCTTTCCTCTTAAGTAAAATATACAAACCATTTCATTATATCAAACCACCTAAGTCCTTTCTTTTCTAAGGGAAAAAGCAAAACTAATAAAATGTACTTCAGTGCCTCGCCGAGGAACCGGGAAATAGATGCTCATGTCTCTAGGACTACAGTATAACGACAACAGGGACTTCACATGCTCCGTCACCTTAAAGACTCCCAACTACCTCTTTTCCTGGTGAAGAAACTGAGTTTGAGAAAGACAAACAGCCCTCTCAGGTCACAGACCAATAAGGGGAGGGCAGGGATGTGAGCCCATCTCAGAGCCCTGCTCAGCATGGGATGTGCCTGCCAACGTGCTGTCCTGGAAAACAGCGATCACGTCATCAGTGCCGGATTTAAGAGCCAACAGGTGCCTGTGGGAGAAAGGAAGGGCTGCTGAAGGTTTTCTTTGCTCTCTACCCCCCAGGTCTGCTGAATCAAACCTGAAAGCAGCCAGAGCCCCAGATGTCTCTGGAATTCATGCCCAGGCCACCTTCCAGCTGGATGACTTGAGCCTCCTCTGTCTTTGTCTCCTTAAGTTCCATCACTCCACCCCAATGCCCACTTCACTGAGGCCACAGAGTCTATGCAAGCATGGTGGGCCACGTCATCTCACATCTACTTAGACAGCACAGGACAAAGTCCAAGCTCCTCAGCATCAGCCTCAGGGTCCCCCGTGCTAGGTCTACCATCGACCCTCCAGCATCATCCCCCAGGAATGAGCCCTTCAGACTGAGCCCTGCATTGTTAACCAAACAATCCCTGTTCCATCTTACCTCTTTTCCTTTACTTTAGTTGATTCCTCTGCCTGGAACAGTTCCCTTCCCCAAGAGCCACATGAAGTCTGATTGAACATGCAACTTCAGCCTGTGTCATCTCCCTGTGAGATTTTCCCTGATTTCTGGTCCTGTCCACCTCCATGCAGATTAAATCCATCCCCCTTCTCAGTCCTTAAAATATTTAGACTTGTAGCACTTACTTCCTTGACTGAAATTACGTACTTACATACCTGTCTCTGCTGCTAGACTGTGAATGCTTTGAAGACAGACTACATCTGGTTCATTACAGTAATCTGAGCACATAGTAGATGCTCAGGAACTTTTAAATGATTGACTGGTACATACACACACACACACACACACACACACAGATGGACAGTGGAAAGAAGAGAGTAGGCAAATGTGATTAGAAGTCATCTTAAGCTCAGCCAACAAGAGATGGTGCCAGGGTGAGCTACTTTTCAGTTTGAAAATCTCTTCAGAGTTGTTGGAACATGATTTATGTGATATAAACAAGTCCAATCTGATGTTGGACCGATGACCGGCCTCACAGCATGGTTATCCAGGCATGCTGGAGGATTAGCAGCATCTTGTCTTATCTAGTATGGCATCATTAACATCTCTGGCTAGTCCACCCACTTAGAGAAAAATCTATGGCCTTAAATGCATTTATTAGAAAACCACCAAGATTGACAAGAAAAGGACTTAGCATACATCTATAACAAAGGCAGAAAAGAACAAAATAACTCACTCTCTGAACTAAAAGAAGCAATTAAGAAAGATAACAGCAGAAATTAATAAAACAGAATACAAACAAAACAAAATCAGCCAAAGATTGTCCTTTGAAAAGACCAATATAATAGACAGATTTCTGGGAAACTTTATCAGGAAAATCAGAGAGAAGATATTAAAAAACAACTTTGGAAATGAGAGAAGACAGGAGCTATAGATAAGAGTGATATTAAAAATGTATTTAGGAATGTTAGTTACAACTTAATGTCAATGAATATAAGCTTCTAAAGGAAGTGAATAACTTCTTAGGAAAATATAAATTATTAAAATTCATTTAAGAAGAGGTAGAGGGCTTCCCTGGTGGCGCAGTGGTTGAGAGTCCACCTGCCGATGCAGGGGACATGGGTTCGTGCCCCGGTCTGGGAGGATCCCACATGCCGTGGAGCAGCTGGGCCCGTGAGCCATGGCCGCTGAGCCTGCGCGTCCGGAGCCTGTGCTCCGCAACGGGAGAGGCCGCAACGGTGAGAGGCCCGCGTACGGCAAAAAAAAAAAAAAAAAAAAAAAAAAAAAAAAAAAAAAAAAAAAAAAAAAAAAAAAAAAAAAAAAAAAAAAAGAAGAGGTAGAAAACATGAATAGATCAGTAAACATAGAAGAAATTGAAAAGGTAACCAAAGAACTATTTCTTAAAAAGGAAATAAAAAACTCAAGTGATTTATGGTGAGTTCCACCAAATTTTCAAAAGTAGATGTTACCTGTGATATATAAACTGTTCTAGAACATAGAATAGTGTGGAAATCATTTTTCCTTAAGCTCTGAGCAAAATCCTGACATCAAAACTAAAAAAGGAAATAGTAGGCCATATTCACTCAGAAACATAAACATGCTAAAAAATATATTAGCAAAGCAAATATACTGCCATATTAAAATCATAATCCAAGGATATTTTACTATTGAATATCAGAAAAATCAATATATTTACCAACCTAACAGATAGAATAAAATACGCTTTTTTCAGTAGATGTTTCAAAAGTAAATTAAAAACCTGTTTCTGCTGAAATAAAGTCATAACCTACTAGGTGATGTTTAACAAACATCAGACAGGCTGGTGAAATATAGAAGCATTCCCTCTTAGGACTTGAACAAGGTAAGGATACTATCTTTATCATCCTGCTACATAACATTTTACTCAATGTCCTGCCAAAGCAACAAGGCAAGAAAAAAATAAAGGAATAAAATTTGAAACAAAGACAATTGTCATTACTTGTAAGCAATATTATTATCTCCCTAGAAAATTAGCCAAGAAAATAACAGAACTAATAAGAGACATCAGCAAAGGAGGAATCGGTAGATATCTACAAAGCATTAAAAAGTTAATAATTTCCTTGACTACATAATAATCAATTATAGAATAGAATTAACATTTTCATTCATGAGGAAAAACAAACATACACACAAAAGCTAAGAATAAACCTAAGAAGAACTGTACAAGACCTAAATGAAGAAAATTATTAAACTTTATGAAATGAAGGTTAACAACAATAAAAAGTCCTGAATAATGGAGATTCATGCCCTAATCCTGGATGGGAAGATAGATTATAAAGATGTCAATTCTCTCCACATAATCCTCATATTCAATGTAATCCCAATCATAATTTGAGCATGACTTTAATGAAATTTAACAAGTGGACTTGACATTAAAAATGCATTAAAATTGCTAGGAAAATTTCAAAATGAACAATAATACAAAACTTGCCATACCACATTAAAAAAAGACACTATAAAGCTGTAGTATATATAAAACAGTGTGTTTAGTGGCTTAGAAATAGACAATCAATTAATAGAACAAAATAGAAAATATGTAAATGAACCTACATACACTTAAGAACTTATTTTGTAATAACGTGGCCAACTCATTAAACAATATTTTATTCTCAGTTGGAAAAAATGAGTATGAAAGTAAAAAATTTATGGAATATCATCATTAAAAAATAGTGAAAAGATTACTTACTGACAGAGAAAGTTTTCCAATACATCAATATATTATAAAGTGAAAAATGGTAAGTCATGGAACAATATGCATACTATAATTCCATTCTGATGTAAGATGCAGGTACATCTGTACATGTTTGAATGTAAATGCATAGAAAAGAGTCTTTAAGACAAATGTGAAGCTATTTACAGTGGATACTTTTGGAGAGGAAACTGGAATGTGGAGGGGATATGGAGAAAGTTCTCATTTTGATCTTTTTGTTCTAGAATATTTTAATCTTTCAAACTGAAAATGTATTCATGCATTTTTAAAAATTTTATGCGTTCAATAATAATTGTCCAGGAGGAAAAACAACAAAAAACAAAGAGCAATTCCAAAATACACCATGGGAAAGACCCTGGGTGCCTACAAAATAGACCTGGAGCTTTGGGAAGCTCAGGAAACTCTCTGGACTCATCCTCTGCATGCTTCAGGCCTGCCCACTGTCTTCAGACACAGTCCATTATATCTAGAACAAGTTCCACCTCTGTCTGGACCAAGTTCAAGAGCTGTCCCCTTGAATCTGGCCCTCACTCAGATCACCATCTGGTTCCTGGGACTGCCTTCACCCATGGACTTCATTCTTCTGATATTCCCTAGCTTTAGCTCCTCACCCCTAGACCAGTCCTGGCTCATCCAGCCCAATGGGGGAATCCAGACCTTCCTATCTGAAGTGTGCAGAAAGTGGATGCCAAAGTCACGGCTCCAGTGCACCTGAGCCACATGCACCACCCCCCAAGAAGAAGCAAGAAACCACATGGCAACCTCTGAGCATCCACCTTTTGTCATCACCCCCAGCCTTTTACATCGGAATTATTTTCACACAGCAAACTATTTCCCACTAGAATGAGGGACAACAGGGACTTGGTCTTGTCCACTGTTTATCCCAACCCCAGCACCTGGAAGCATGCCTGGTAGGCACTCAAAGAGCTCATCGGGTAAGCTCAGGAAGTCACATGTCCTGTCTTTAAATCCACCAAGTGTGGTCCATTTCAAATTCTGGAGACATGTACTCTCAGCAAACAGAAAAGGAATAGCTTCCTCTGCCTTGCCCAGACCTGAGCAGCTGAGCACCCAGAAGGCCTGGACCTCTCCTGATAACATCCACCCTTCTGATTTCTGGCCTCTCAGAGTCGGGTGCAGGATGCCTTTCTCCTGCCTGGTGGGCAAGTCTCATTTCCTCTCCCCAGAATTTTTCAACAAATTGTGAACCACCTTAACTTGTAGGCCTCGGGCCATTTTCCTCCTCTGAGCCTGAGTTTTCATTTGCTGAATAATGTAATCCCCAAATCCCCATGTCAAGGACAAGTCAGGACTCTGCAGCCAGCACCATTCCTGGCTTCTGGGACAGCAGTCACGGAATTTGCATTTTCCTGCGAGCTTGGTCTCGTAAATTCCCCCAACACACCCTGGCTGAGGATTTTTCAGACTAAAGATTTTCTATATCCCCTTTCCACAACCAAACTCAAGGAGAATTTCTAATTTTCTGCCGAGCCCCAGTGCTGCGCAAGCTTCTTTCCCAGGGTTTTGCTTCACCAAAAATATTGATTGCTTGAGGAAAAAGCCACAATCGATCGAGCTTTCCCAAAAGCCTTAATGAGCAGAGCTTCTGCCAGGCTGAGCCATGATGGTTGATGTTCCAGCAGGAGTTGAGGAGGAATTTGTCACAGGACACAGCCGTACACAGCCCCCCAGGAGGGAGACTAACAGGTACCTCATTAACTGGCTCACTCTGCACAGAGGCGAGAGCTCTGGGCGAGGAGGCCTTGCAGGTAGAGAACAGAAAGGCCTAAGTAGGGGGAAGAGAAGCAGTCCCTTTGCATCCAGTGAGAGTGTGGGAATGAGGGCTAACTTCCCTGGGCCTCAGTCTCCTCATCTGCGAAATGGCTATAATCACGCTCCCCTCCTGCAGTTCCCGGACTGTTACCAGACAGAGTGATCAAATGTACCCAGCACAGACCCAGGTGGCCAACAACTTCCTTTCCTTTCCTTTCCCTCTGGACTTTTATAAGCCTGGAACTAATTTCCCCACTAAGAAAATGAGCCTCTCACACAGTTTTTTTGTTTTTGTTTTTGTTTTTCTTGTAATCATGTGAAAGTATCAAACCAAAGTTTCATCTGGAGCACGGACTTTGCACTTAGCACTGGGCCAAAGCAGCCCGGGAGATGGTAAAGAAACCTAAGTGGCATCTGCTGCCTGGGGAGAATTTATAACTTGCTTGAAAACTTAAAAGGGAATATTTGCCAGCAATGGATGTCTGATCGAGGCAGCTTTTACTCCAAAGCTCTGGGGACAGAGTCTGGCGCTGGCTGCCGCCAGCCGTGCCACGTGGACCATTACTTAGTGTCGTGAAGCCCGCTTCTGTATCTATGGAACTGACTTTTTAACATCCACCCTCTGGGTTGTGGTGGAGATTTTTTAAAACATAAATAAAATGGTGTAGGTAAAACATTCAGTATTGTGCCAGGAGTGTAGCAGACATGCCATCAATGCTTTTTGAATTTTATGACCCAACAATCGGGGAATAATTAAGTGCAATGCATCCAATGTACGATGGAGCCACACTAGATGGAAATGAACAGAAAATGCTGAGAAACCACAGCCATGGTCCTTGCATCTTGATTCACAGCAGCTTTTGCTGTTGCCCTGAGATTCCTTCCCAGCAGGAGACAGCATGCACAGGTAAGCAGAAAGACATGTACTGCAATGCAGGACATACTTGGATTCCAAATCCAGTTTCTCAAGTCACCTGCTGTGTGACCTTGGCTGGGTAGTGGACCTCCTAGACCTCTGTCTCTTCTCATGTCTATAGGATGGCCACAATGACAGTCACCTTCTCACAGGCTGGGTGAGGATGAAATGGCATAGGATGCATGGGACTGGACCACGGTGAGGCTCAGATGTGGGTTAATATCAGGAGAGTTTCCGATTCTGTCCCTCTTTAGGAATGGGGCTTCCGAAGGCCTTGGTGAGGAGCAAGGAAGACAGTTGAGGAGAGGAGGAAGCGAGAGGGATGGAGGCCTCTCACACATGCAGCGTGAAGGGGCCAGGATGGGAGTCAACATCACACCAGGAAGAGGGAGAAGAGAAGTGGGGTCCCTCAAGCCCTGGAAACTGCTCAGTCCCAGGTAAGCCGGGACAGTTGGTCACCATAAGGGTGTGATTGAAGCAGCAGCAGCACAGGAAGGAGCTGAGCCCAGGCAAGAGGACAGTGCAGGAGACACAAGGGGAGTACTGGAGGGGTCAGGGCAAGGTGAGCTAAGCCCCAAGGAGAGTGTTTCCCAGCCCTGGGGCTATTGCTCGGAGCAGAAGCTCAACACAGGGACTTTGCTTGTAAGGACATCTTGTCAACCGCCTCCCTTGCCCTACACACCCACTAGCAAGTACCCTGCCTGGGTTTTACCAATATTGTTTCCCAAGCTGGTGAGTTTCCTGCCATGGGACTGTCACCAAGAGAGGGGATGCTGGAAGAGCCACTGGCCCTTCCTTCCAACTAGTGAGAGCCCAGGAATGAACAGAGATGCTAGGAGGAAAATGAGGCATCAAGACTAGAGGACAGAACAAGGAAATGGGTGTGTGCCCAGCCCCCAAGCAAGGAAGCACTGACAGCTGAAATCCTCAAAGGGATTGTGCATGTGTTTAACTTCACAGTTTAACGAACGTGACTATAATTGCATAAACCATGACAGGCAGTAATAATCATGAGGACAGCTAACATTTCTGAGCATTTACTGTGTGTCAGGCACTGACCGGTTGTATCCTCTTTAAAGCCTCAGAGCAATCCCATCACATAGGTACAATCTCTGTGCCCATTGTATAGATTAGGAACCTGAGACTTCCTAAGGGCCACTCACTTGCCAGGATCACCCGGAGCAACCGAAGAGCTCAAAGGGCTGATTGGATCAAGTGGAACTTAAGAGATGATGATGTTGAGTTTTTCTGATCCTCATGACTTCAATCAACTAAAGCTTGGACTCTGTCAACTGCCCAAGCCCCTTCATAAATATGCATGTATCCTTAGCTTAAAATTTCACCCAGTTTTGCAGTTTGCGGAGACACTGCTTTGGGAAAGATTCCCAGTGTTCCCTTACTTGCTGCAAGTAATACATCCTTCCTTCGCCTGATCTTTGGTTTGGCTGTGTCTTTTGGCTCGACACCCAACAAGAGGTGAAGCCAGTTTTTTTGGTAACACTCCCAAAATGAAGATCTGTTACTCAAATAAGGGGGAGCACAACTGGGCAGGCAGCACCCAAGCCCACAGCCCATTGTACCTCAAGACACACTATCATCCAATGCTTGCCTTTAGCACCAGCTGTATGCAGTAAAATCTAATCTAAAATTAAAGCCTTGCCTCAGCCTTTTTGTGTTTCAGTTGTAGAGTCATTAAAAGTAAAAAAACTTCTAGAGGCACAGTCATTGGCCGTACGCTCCACATCCTCCGGCCCCCAAGCGCATGCTTTCACATTTCGAATGTTCCCCGGTTCAGTTAAAATAGTCGTGTCTGACAAGTAGTCAAGAACTCTCCCTCAACCTAAGAAACGTATTATTATTATTTTTTCTTTCTATCTCCAGGAGAACAGGGTGTGTAATTATAAGAACCTAAGTACCAACTCCTTCAAAAGAATCAGGCTGCTTGGGCTGCGTTTGTGGCGTTGGACTCAACAGCACTGAAAACCCTACTTGCACCATATTATAATTATCGTCATCAATCATGCTCCCTTCAGAGCACTAAGTGGAGACATTTTCTCTGGAAGGGAAGCAAAGCAAACGCTTTCTCAACGACAAGTAAGTAGCAGCATGAGAGGCAGATGGCTTACTGGTCTGAGTCATCCAGATGAGAGTTCTGATCCCAGTCCTGCCCTCAGCCTTGACCTTGGATGAGTCACTTAACATTTCAGCATCTCAGTTTCCTCATCTGTAGAGTGGGGATGAACTGGTTTCCCTCACATCATCGTGTGAGGTTAACAAGATAATGCATGTCACAGCAAGTCCCAGAGTGCCTGACCCAAAAGAAACACTTGCTAAATGGTAGTGGCATTTCAGTTTGATATCTGTGTCAATATTATTTTGTCAAATGAAGATGATGGGCTGGCATGCTCTCGGTAAACTGTCGAGTCCTCTTATAAGCTATTGTTCATTGTCCAGGTAAGGAGCTCACCTCTTAGACCTGAGGAAGTTACCCTCCCCCTCACCTCTTCCTTGGGAGAAGCCCAGTTCATAAAGCTCCAAGAGACATGAAAAGACCAGCAGCTTAGGTTCTCTGGCCTCAGTTTCCCCATCTGTAAAGTTGGCTGGTCATCTTTACTCCTTGGTTCATTGTGAATATTAATAAAACTATATGAAGTGTCCTCCTCAGCACCCAGTACCTAGTTGCTGCTCCATAAGCCATCTGGTGCTCCCTGCACTCCTACGAGGGAAGCAGCACAAGGATCCGTGTTCCCACTGGATCAGAGAGGTCAATGGACCTCTTTGATGACTCTCGGCTGGCTAAAGCTGGAATGTAAACTCAGTCTCTGGGTTCCTATGCTCTTCCAGTGCTCCACAGCCACCTCATTCATTCATTCATTCACTCAACAAAGATCTCATGAGTGCTTCCCATGGGTCAGGCTGTGGGCTGGGCTACTGTACCAGTCCAAGCTTGGTTTAAACAGGGTCTGATCCCAGGTAGTGTCCACACAGAAGGGTAAAGAGGCAGCTTCTGTGTCTCTCCTTTCCATGCCTCCTCCTCTCTCTCCCCTGCTTATTCTTCCTCTTATTTTCTTCTCTCTGGGGCTTCACTACCCACACAGCCACACTCTGATGACGTTACTAATCAGGGTGTCAGCTTTAAATACCAGTTAGCTCAAGGAAGAGAACCTACTTGCCAAAAAAAAAAAAAAAAAAAAAAACACCTAACAAAAGGAAAATTCCAGCTGAGCTAACCCATTACCATGGTGCCCAGACTGTACGACATGGTTATATTTCATTGATTCATTCTTTTTCATTCATTTATTCTTGAAACAAGTATTTATGTGCATCTCTCTATTACGTATTAGACATGGTTCTAGGCCAGAGTTCAGCAAACTGCTTCTGTAAATGGCAAGATTGTGAATATTTAAGGCTTGTGGGCCATATGGTTTCTGTCACAACCACACATTCAGTGCTGTTATTGTAGCATAGACAGTACACAAGGAAACAGAGGTGGCTGTGTTCCAGTAAAATTTTATTTACAGAAAGGGGGGTGAGCTGGAGTTTGCCCACCCCTGCTCTGGGCACTGGGACCCAGAGGAGAAGGAAACCGAGGTGCCCCTTGTGGAGGTCAGAGTCTGAATGTGAGCATTTTTCTGGATGGAGCACTGTGATAAGAGCAAGGATAAAGGGGGCAATGATGATGATGGACAGCAGTTAATTATATGGAGCACCTACTACATGCCAGAAACTTCACCTGAGTTATTTCATTTATTTTTCCAACAACCCTGAGAAGGAGGTATTATGTGTCATCATTTATAGATGAGGAAAGTGAGACTCAGAAGGGGAAATGACTTGCCTGGACCACATGGCAGTGATGGGTGGAGACTTTGAAGGGGAGAGGGCTGGTGTGCAGACAGGGCCTCCAGTGGTGACCCACTGCTGAGCTTGGTGGAAATACGAGTTGGGGGAGCCCCTCTCCTCCTGCCACAGAAGACAACCCCTTCTCTCACTGGACAAAGAGAGCATGGATCCCAGGAGCATCCCCAGGGCAGGAACTGAGTTTTGTCCACTCTATCTCCCCAGGGCCCTGAAGGCAGTCCTGGAAAGCTTGCTGAGTTGTTGGCTAGTTGCCTCCCCCAAGGAAACACAGCGTATGTGACTGGGTCAGGCAGAAGTCCCTCCAATTTTTGGCTCCACCCTCCTAAGAGCTCATCAGCTTGACCTAAGGGCAGGTGTGTGTGTGCCCCACTCTCAGGACTGAAGGCTGCATCCCATGCTCTCACTGAAAGAGACGGGGTGTGGCTTCTAACCTGCCCAGGTCACTGCAGCCTTAGCAGCAGCTGTCACAGGAAGAGGTTAAAGAGGGAAAAGAACTTTCTTTAACACACACACAGAGGAACAATCATTTCCTAGTAAATCCTAATCGGTAAAAGCAAAGTCAGCCAACCCTTCCATAAATGAAACATCACATTCATCTTTTGTGAATCCATTCTGATCTCTCACTTTCCCAATACAGCAGGCAGATGTGTGTCGAGTAGAAACGACTGTCCAGGGTTACTTATTCCTTTATTTAAAGAAAAAAAAAATGAACAGAAAAGGTGATCAAATTTTTTTGCCCATTAAAAATTTAATTTTCCATACCTATTATAACTTAAGGTCAGAAATGCAGCAGCTGGATGAAATTGTTTTTTACTTCTGCTTTTCAGTCTGCAGTGGCACATTTGTGAGCTTCCTAGGAATGAAACGTAGTAGCCTTTCATCACATCTCAAAGAGTTCCAGCCCACAGGATTGATTATTGTGACGATTGCTTTTCTGAAGCATGTGCCCTCTTGGGGTGGGTAAGAGTGGTCCAAAGAGGTCCAAAGAGGGACACATTTTAAATCGTTGACATTGAGCTGACTGCCAGTCTGTTTCTGGGTAAATTCATGTCATAGAAATCTGCAGGGAGTTTTTTTAAGAGATAGGAAACAATATATTCCTTTTGACACTATCTGGATGCCAGGAGTATGTTTCCAAACTTCATCTCAAGCACTGGGCCCAAAATGTGTCATTACCCTTCAGGCTGCTAGTTGAAGGACCGTGTACAAAAGAATGCGTGTGGTAGGATTCGGGCTATATTCAGAAAGAAGAATTTAAAATACTCATTATCTCAATTCCTCTCCCTAGGGGAAAAAGCAGGCTGTTGGGATGCCAAAATCTGTAGCTATATCTGTTTGCAAGCCTTTTCTCTTTTGCATTCATTTAAAGGAAAGCTATCGTAGGGAGACCTGAGCTTATCACATAGTTTTCCACCTTCATTCTTTTGTACCCGCTGATCTTCTTGCCTTAGATGACTTTTCTCACTATTTCTGCATAAAGGACGTCTACTTCTCCTTTAAAAATGCAGCTCAGAATTCTGCTTTGAATGTGGTGAGTTAACTCCTAGCAGACACCAGTTCTCCCAGAAATTACCACTATAAACTATGCACAGTATACAAAAAGCAACTACATTGAAGGCTCTGGAGACTGATCAAAAGCAGGCACATTTTAGAAGGGAGTCAAAACCTAGAAAGGACTGGCACAGGGTGAGTTCCCCATTCTTGCAGCTTTGGTCTGGGGGTGGGCTGTGATCTTGGAGGGAGGCTACTACATTTCATTCCTAGGAAGCTCACAAACGTGACACTGCAAACTGAAAAGCAGAAGTAAAAAACAGTTTCATCCAACTCCCGCATTTCTGACCTTAGTTGTAATAGGCATGGAAAATTAAGTTTTTAATGGGCAAAAAAATTTGATCACCTTTTCTGTTCTTTTTTTTTTTTTTTTTAAATAAAGGAATAAGTAACCTTGGACAGTCGTTTCTACTCGACACACATCTGCCTGCTGTATTGGGAAAGTGAGAGATCAGAATGGATTCACAAAAGATTAATGTGATGTTTCATGTTTCTGATGGGCTCTATCTGCTTGTTCCTCAGCTCAGAAAGATGGTGGGAAAACCCACCATCTTTCTGAGCTGAGGAACAAGCAGATAGAGCCCATCAGAAAGTGAGGGGAGGAATCTAGGAGAGGAGAGAGCTAGAGAAGGGGATCCCCAGGTTCTGAGTATAAACTTTGTCCATGTGCCTGGCCAACTCCATGGACCAGGCAGGCCTGGGGAAGACTTGAAAGAGCCCAGTAGGATGAAGTACTGCCCTGAGAGTTGGCTGAACACACCCACAGGCAAGCCAGAGATGACAGTCTGAATCTAACTAACTGTCTGCTTAAAAAAAAAATCAACATTCTTGGGAGGGATATACCAGCAATTAGGAGTTTCCACAGCATGAAAACCAAAGTGTTCAGCGTAAAATGCAAAATTACTCAATATATGAAGAACTAGGAAAATACAACCCATTTGCAAGGGAAAAGAAAGCCGAAAGTAGTAAAACACATGATGATTCTGATGTTAGAATCATTAGAAGAAAACTATAATTATGTTCAATGAGGGAAGAGAAAATATGCTAAAGGTGAAAAGGAAATATTAACAGAGAAATAGAATGTGTGTGTGTGTGTGTGTGTGTGTGTGTTTATACCAAAAGGGAAATCCAGACCAGAAATACATAATATTTGAAATTTTAAATACATTAGGTGGATAATATTGGACTTCCAGCTTTAGCTTAGGATATAGAAAGCTGGAAAGAACACTGTTCTCACCTTTACAAAAACCACAACAAAATCCAGACAATCAGAAAAATTAAAAACACTTCTTGAATTCATTGCATACAGACACTGGGCCTATTGTATTCAAATTGTTGAAAACTTAAAACAGTACCTTGGAGGCAGCCAGAGGAGAGAAAGATACATTGCATTCAAAGGAACAAAGATAAGAAGTCCTACAGGTATGATTAGAAACTATGCGATCCAGAAGACAACAGAGTGACATCTTTAAAGTGATGAAAGAAAAATGCTGCCAACATGGCACTTTATACCCAGCAAAGACACCTGTTAAAAAGGAGAGAAATGAAGAATTTCTCAGACAAACAAAAACAGAGATTCATTGCCAGCAGACCTACACTATAAGAAATGTTAGATGTTCATCAGACAGAAGGAATATAATCCCAGGAAGAAACTTGGAACTACAAAAAAAAAACAACAAAAAAAAACAAAACAAAACTGGGGGGTTGGGGGGAGGAAGCACTAAAAGTAGAAAAAAATGAAGTTAAATATCAAGATCATTTTTTCTTATTTTTAGCTGCATCAAATCATAACTGACTATCTAGACCAATAAGAGTAGAAATGTATTGTGTGTTTATAGCATATAAAAAAAGGTAAAATGTATGTTAACAGTAGCACAAAATACTGGCAGGAGGAATTGGCTGTGTACTATTGTGAGGTCCTTACACGACAAGCAATATAATATTGAACAATATCATACTTGAAGATAGATACTTCTGCTCTTCAAGACACTGTTTAAAAAATGAAAAGACAAAAAATAAATTAAAAGAACAGAAAATAAACAAACAAAAAAAAGACAATCACAGACTGGGTGAAAACATTTACAGATCATATCTCTGATAGAGGACTTGGATGCAGAATATATAAAGAGCTCTCAAAACACAATAATAAAAAAAATGCAAGAAAAAATGAGGGAAATATTTGAACAGATACTTTAACAAAGAATATGTACAACTGGCAAATAAGCACATGAGGATATGCTTAATGTTGTTAGTTATTAAGAAAATGCAAATTAAAGCTGCAGTGAGGTACCACTTTGCATGTATTAGAATGGATACATAAAAAATTCTTTTGACTTTCAGCATCAAATGTTGATGAGTATGAGGAGCAACCGGGACTTTCATACATTGCTGGTAGGAGTGTGAAATGATACTGTCACTGCAGAAAACAGTTTGGCAGATTCTTGTAAAGTTAAATAGACACACATCACAGGACCCAACAAATCCATTCTTAGGTATTCTCCCAAATGAAATGAAATGTGTATGCAAATGTTTATAGTGGCTTTATTTTCAACCAACAAAATCCAAATACAAGCCTAAATATTCTTTAACTGGTAAATGTAAGAAGAAACTGGTACATCCTTACAATGGAATACCACTCGGCTACAAAGAGAAACTAACCCTTGGTACATGACCGAGATTCAATGGCATGGAAAAATCTCAAATTCATCATGATAAGTATATAGCCAGCTTCAAAAGGCTATATACTGCATAATTCCATTTGTATGATATTCTGGAAATATAAACTATAGGGACAGGAAACAGATCTGTAGCTGCCAGGGGCTGAGAGTGGAAGAAGAGTTGACTACAAGGGACCTGGGGGAATTTGAGGGATGATTAATGGAACTGTTCTATATCTTGATTGTGGTGATGGTTACACAACTCTATACATATGTCAAAACTTGCAGAGCCATATACTAATAAGGGTAAATTTTTACCGAAGGTAAATCACACCTTATTATTTTTTTAATTAATTAATGAATGAATTAATTAATTATTTTGGCTGTGTTGGGTCTTCGTTTCTGTGCAAGGCCTTTCTCTAGTTGTGGCGGGCGGGGGCCCCTCTTCATCGCGGTGCACGGGCCTCTCACTGTCGCTGCCTCTCTTGTTGTGGAGCACAGCCTCCAGACACGCAGGCTCAGTAGTTGTGGCTCACGGGCCCAGTTGCTTCGCGGCATGTGGGATCTTCCCAGACCAGGGCTCGAACCTGTGTTCCCTGCATTGGCAGACAGATCCTCAACCACTGTGCCACCAGGGAAGCCCTATTTTTTTTAAAAAGAAAAAAATCACTATAATGACTGAAAGTAGCCATACACATTCTGCATGAGTCCGTTTATAGGGAATTCTAGGAAAGGCAAATTAATGTATATTAATGAAATTTGGATCAACAGTTGCCTGAGACTGTTGGCTGGGTGAAGGAGGCATGGACTGGAAAGGAGTATGAGGCGTATTTTCGGGATGATAGAAATAATTCTGTATCTTGATTGTGACCCTTTTTCGTGGATGCATACATCTGTCAGAAGTCTCTGAACTTTATCTTTTAAATGGATGCAGTTTATTGTATATAAATCATGCCTCAAGGAAGTTGATTTTTAAAAATCCAGCTCAAATTTTGTGTTGTCTGTGAAGCCCTCTAAGACCTCCCCAGGCATCATGGATTCTCCCTTCCTCTGGACTCCATGGATATATTCTATACATGGGTACCTTTCACAGAACTGGCTTTTCATGTCTCGTTCTCCAACACCCAGCACAGAGCCTAGAATTCATTCTTTCAAAATAATTATTTCATTACAAATATGTAATGCACACCTATTAAGAGCTAGGCAATGACTGTGCCTTCATGAAGATTACAGTACAGCTGGAGAGAAAGATAATAATCTCATAGATAAGTAAACATAACTTCTCTGAGCCTCAGTTTCCTCATCTGTAAAATAGAGATAATAATAACCATTGGGTCGTTGCGAAGATTATAACAACCTTATAATATTATATGATGTTATACTAATGTCAGTGCCTGACACATAGTGAGCACTCAGTAAGTGGTGGCTATTATTGTGATTATTAAATTTAATTACTACTGTGACAATGGGTAGGAAGGAAATTAACTTCATCCAGTGATAGAAAAAATGAGAAAGTACCTACTTTCAAAAGGGTCATGGGGTATCTTTCTTCGAGGGTACATTTAAGCTGGAACTTGAAATCTGAGAAGGCACCAGCCAGGCAAAGTATGTTCCTGGAATATGGAAGAGCCTATGTGATGCTCTTGAGACAGGGAGCTGGTGGGCCTCTTGGAGAAGCTGTAAAGAAATCAGGTGGCTTCAGCCCAAGCAGGGAAGGGGAGAGAGTAGAGGAGATGACAGAGAGGCAGGGGACCCTGCACCAGGGCCTCATAGGCACTGACATGGTTTTGGCAAATCTTGGTAAATGTTGGATGGATAGGTGCCTGTGTTGATGGATGGACAGATGGAAGGATGGATGATTGGATAGTTGGATGGATGGATGGTTGGATGGTTGGATGGATGGATGTACACATGGTCAGATGGATGGCCACTCAACTCAGAAGTCACACAGATCTGAGTGAGCCATCTTTGCCTCTAAGCAGCTGTGCAAACTCAGGCAAGTACCTTTCCCTATCCCAACCCCTGCTTCCACGTCTGCAAAAATAGTGTTTATAATAGTAGTGATGCCACAGGATTATTGAAAGAATCAAGTAAGATCATGCACAGAGACTGCCATTTAGTAAATTTCTCTGTCTCCCCTCCCACCGCCATGTGCGTGCGTGCACGTGTGTGTGTGTGTGTGTGTGTGTGTGTGTGTGTGTTTCATACACCCATCGTGGTCAGGAGCCTTGCCTCAGCTTGGCAAAACCAGAACCAGGACTTGGTGAAGCACCTGGAACCGACTGGGCTCAGAATCCATCAGACACACCAGGGTTGGATGCATAAACCGGAAGTCATGTTCTGTCATGCCCTGAGAAAGAGGGACTGGGCCATTGAATGAGGACATTCTTGGAGGTCATTAGAAGCTGACTAAGGCAGGGCAGGGTCAGGGAATGGATGGATCTCAGCAGCAGAGCAAAGCGAGGGAAAGGACAAGGAAAATGGTGAACGTGTACGCAAGTCTTCTTAGGATGGGAAGCACTTACACAGATTTTCTCATTTGATCCTCACTACAAAGCTAGGAGGAGAGTACTATTTTTATCAACATCCCCATTTCACAGATGAGGAGCCAGAGGCTCAGAGAGGTATGTCAGGCTTCCCACCAAGGCACCCGGTTCAGTTAAGGGTGTGGTGAGAAAGTATGGATGGCCTCGGCATTGAATTTCTGACTGTGGGCAAACTCATCTGTCTTCTCCCTGGCAACAAACAAATGTGTACATTTTCTGTGTGTTCTTTGATATGGGAAGTGATAAGAAGCACCAGGGCGATTAATTTACTCAAGGTCACCCACTGGTGAGTGGTGGAGGGGAGATTCAGACCCTGGCTCCCAAGCCTACCCTCCACGTCAGGGAAAGTCCTGCTATGCACACACCCGAGCCCCAAGGTCTCACTCCATGGCCACCCTGCTCTCCTCACCTCCGTTAGTCATGAGCCTCTTTAACCCTCCCACAGGCCTGGCGGGGCAAATACAACTCCATCCACTCTATAGATGAGGAAATTAGAGTGCCATTCATGCCCTCTTCCCACTTGTAGAACTTTGTCCAGGCTGTGCCTTCTCTGCCTACCCAGAATAGGGGCAGTGGGACCGGGATAGACGATGCTTGGTTCTAGAACTTCCTGGGGCCCTCGGTCAGCAGCTCCTTTGTAAGCCTGGTGACCACTTCCTCACCCAGCCTTCCAGGCTCAGCTCAAATCCCACCCCTTTTGTCCCACCCCCAGAAAAACCTAGTGATTCCGCCTCACGCCAAGGCTTCCTTACAGCAGCTCCTCCTGGGATTATAACTGGCTCTGCATCAGCAGCATCCCATTCTGGAAAGAACTTTGGAGGGAAATATCTGCAGGGTGGAGGGCCATGCACAGGGCTGGGCTTTATTGGGAGACAGAATTAACAGAACTTGGAGATGAAGCGGTTGTGGGAAGAATGCTCGAGGAAGGAGGCATAAATACTCCCAGATCTCTGGTACAAGCAAAGGTGGAAGACGATGACATTTGCTGAGAGTGGATGGAGGAAGCCAGCTGGAGCATCCGTGGAGGGGCAATTGGAAGTCCCATGAAAGCTGGAGTCCCAGCACCAATGCCAAAAATCTCACAGCAAAGAAATCTTGACGAGGTGTTGAAACCTTTGGAGGCAGAGTCACCAGAAGGCTCCCTTTCCCTCAAGTCCCAGCCATTACATTTTCAGACCTTTATTTAGATGATGGAAGCACCTAGAAAGAAATGGAACCAGGAATTTTCAGTGTGGATGAGCTCAGTCGAGCTCAGATGGCTGGGAAATCACCTACCTTTTTGATCCCAGCTGCTGTTGAATGAACTTTCTGTTTGTGGGGAGGAAGTAGAGAAGGGAGGGGGGAGGGGAGATGAATGGCAACAGCATCTGGGGTCCTGGGCTAAGCAAAGGGTTGGCCTTGGAGTCAGGAGGTCTGCGTTCTGACCCCAGTGCCACCTCTAATGAAGGCTGTAAGTCTGGCCCTTTCTCTGGAATGCCTGGAAACTTTCTCCTTGTTTCAAGGCCACTTTCTGTGACTCTTGTCTCACTCTCAGCAGAGTTAGACATTTTCCTCTTTGCTCCTCAGCACCTTATTCATCCCGCAATTACAGCAGCTGCCGTATTTAATGATGATCATTCCTGGTCAGTGGCACAAGTAGAAAGAACCAGGAAATCAGACAGTCTGGGGTTCCTGTTCCAAGCTCTTTCTCTCACTATGTGTGACCCTGGGGAGGTCCCTTTTCCTCTTTGGGTCTCTAGCCCTCACTGTTGTAAGGTTTCAAACATAGGAAGAAAAATGCACATAAACTGCTTGTTATCATTATGGGCACATGTTAACTGCACAATAAAGATTAGGTCCTTGCCCCAAGAAGATGGCAAGCTCTATTAGGATTGGGACTCTCTGTCTTCTGCATCTCCAAGGATCTGGACTTTGCCACCAGCTTGAAGTGTATTCATGTCCTGGCTCTGCCCCTTACCAGGTAAGTGACCTTAAGGCAGGTCATTTTATTTCTCTGAGCCTCAATTTCCTAATCTGTAAAATGGTGGCTTTTGTTAGGAAAAATCATAAATGTGAAGTGTCTGGTAATGTCTGGCACTCATTACTATAAAAGCCTCAAATTGTTGAATTAAGCCTTTCAAACTGCAGAGTCTGAGATCAGGAACTGTTTCTATCTTCACTAGTGTAACCCCAGGGCTGCCATGTTCAGCTGCACAAATTGTGCACTGCTCTATTCCAGAACACCCTTCATACAGATTTGATGTGAATTGTGCCAACTAGAGTTGTGCAGTGCATCAGCCCTGCAAGTACCATGCCTGGCATTGTTCTAGGTGCTGTAAACAGGATCAATTCCTGCTCTCATAGAGCTTATATCATAATAAAGAGGGGGGAAAATAAACAAGACAATAAATTAAATGTTACCAATAAATACAAGAGGAAAGAGGGTGATGTGACAGACAGTGACTAGGCTAAGGAAGCCTTTAAGGTGACAGTGACATGAGCTGTGACATGAACGTCAGCTGTGCAAACATGGAGTGAGGTGTTACAGGGAAATCGCAAAGACAAAGCATGAGTGTGCAGAGAAGTGGTCAGAGGGCCAGCCATCGTGGGCACAGGTAAGGACGGCATGCCCTTCTAAGGGCTCCAGGCAGCCTCAGGAGATTTCCATCAGGGGCAGGACATGATAGAGTTTGTGATCTACAAAAGGGAGGGGTGGAAGCAGGGACCAATCAGGAGGCTGATGCAGTCATCCTGGTGGGAGATAAGGGCCACTAGGACCAGACGGTGAGTATTAGAATCAGAGAATCCAGCTAGTGCATCTCAGAAGTAGAGAAGTAGGTAGACACAAATGAATGAGCTATGGAAGAGAAAGACTGAGAATTGTTCTCGTCTCGGGTGGATGGAGAGCTACTTATGGAGCTGGGAAGCCTGGGAGAGGGATGGGTTTGAGGAGAGTTTGCAGTGTTATGAGGAAGCCTCGTGCAGCTGGTAAGGCTCAACTGATGCCCGATAAAACCCACTGGATGAATGAAAGAATGAATGAATGAACAAACGAAGGAACGAGGCTCCATGTCCTCTCTGACCTGGGGATAATAATTCCTCCCTTTGTGAAGATCAAATGAGCTCGTGGGGGTCATGGAGAGAGAACGTTGCCTCTGATGCTGCCCTGAAGAGGGGATAAATGGTCCCAGTGGTGTGACCCTGAGCTGCCCTCCGTCCTCCCATCCACCCCCTCCATGGTTGATGGGAGGTGGCATTCCTGGTGTCCTGTGGAGGGGCCAGGCCTCTGCGGGACAGAGCTGCTGCTCTTTCCATGTGCTTTCCTGTAACTCCCTAACCCTGCTGTTCTCCACACTCCTCGTCTTTCTGCCCCATTTCACTTTAAATGCTCTTCAGAGAGACCTGCAACTTCACAGCAGAGCTATGGGACCAGAGAGAATTGGGCTTAGATCCTGTTAGTTACAAGCTGTGCTGCCTTGAGCAAGTCACTTCCTGTCTCTGAGCCTCAGTTCCTCACCTGCAAAAGGGGCTACATGTTCAGCCTGAGAGCTTACCCTGGGATGGACCCTAGACTTCAGCAGAAAGTCTGGTCCAGAAGAGCAGCAGATCGAATGCTAATGCTCAGCTTTCTCCCAAATGAATATAAGACCCCAGGAAGCTCGCTTCCCAGATTCAAACAGCTACTCTTCAGCTGTCAATTCATTCAGAAAGTATTTCTTGGGCCTGTCCTGTGTGCCAGGGCCTGGACCAGATATTGAAGCGTAAGTGAGATGTGGCATCCCAGTTCTGCAGGATGACCTGGCTGTCAAAAGTCACCCCCCAGTGAGCCTCCAGGAAGGCTGCTGAGAGGAGGGGTGTCTGAGCTGAAACCTGGAGAAGAAGGAGCTCCCAAGGTGAAGGTGGGGAATGTCATGTGCTCTGAGGCAACCCAAAGCATGAAGCTTAGAGAAAAGGAAGCACAAACCAAAAGGAGGGAAGAGGAAGCGTGAATAAGGGAAGCAACGCCATCCCATCAAAGAGGGCCTGGCAGCTTCAGGCCACCAGCAGCAGTGCTATTCAACTTAAGGAGTATCCTGAGGGCACTGGCAGTGTGCGTGGGCTGTGGCAGGAGCACACGATCTGATTTCTGGTTGCTTTGCAGAGAATGAATTGTGGATGGTAGACGAAGCAGGGAGTGCTGAAATCAGGCAGGAAATCAAAGCCGAATTCCCCTTCCACTCACGAGCCCTGGAATCAGAAGGCCCTCGGTTTAAATCTCAGTTCCACCACTTAATATTTAGGTGGAATTGGATAAGCCACTTTTCCTCTCTAAATCATGGGTTTCTCGCCTATAAAATGGGAGTAGTTGTAAGATGCATCTTGGAGCCGCTATAAAAATTTCAATGAGTTGATCCATGGACAGTGGTTGGCACAGAACAAGTGCTCGGTAAACAGAAGCTATTACAATTGCTCCTTTTCCTCCCTGTTGTACGTGTAATCACCCATCGCCCTAACATACCTTTGGACTTCAGGGTATGTGAAGTTCAAGGTCCCTCCCCATTTTCACAGCCAATTCCAAGGCAACCGCTGTGAGCAGGTCTGGGTTGAGGGGTGAGTGGCAGAGAGGCCTCAAAGGATTTGTGCTGTAGCTCCGTTGCCTAGCAACAGCATCAGCCTCTGCATCATTGCAGAGCCAGGCCGCATCAGGCACCCTCAAAACAAAGGCAGCAGCAGAGCTGACTCACAGCCAGTCTTTGGGAACTGGTGGAAGCAGGGCCTTTTGTGGGGGGGCGGGGGTGAGGGGGATCATGTATACCCAAATTCTAGCTCTAGGGAGGCACCAGCCTCAATTCAGTCTCCTGCTTTCCCCCCAGGGGACCATCCCTCTCACCATCCACTGGACCTTCTGGTACAAGGTGGAGATAAAGAGTTGATTATGTGCCCACTGTATGTCAGAGCACTCTGTGTGCATTATGTGTGCCATCTTCAGAGCGGTTCTTTTTCAATTTACCATGGAGGACTCAGAGGCCCAGAGAGGATAACATTCACAGTCGGAGTCTTGCTAGCCTCAAAGCCCATGCTCTTGTCATTATGCTGCAGGGTGCCTCCCAGATCCTGTTCCCCGGCCGTCACCTCTCTGCAGAGCTCTAGACCCAAATAGCCAGGCACTCCTGGCACCCATGGAGGAACCACGAGCACCACACTCAAGAGGATCCAAACTGTGCTCGTCTTCCTCCCTCATCCAGCTCCCACCCCTCCTGAGTCCTCTTCTCTGTGATGGCAGCAGTACCTACCAGGCAGCCACATCGCATAAAGTAGCTGTCATTGTGGGCCTTTCCCTCCCTCCTCGACCTCAATGCCACTCACCAAATCAGCAACTGTCCCTTTCTCCCCCCACCCTTTCTTCTCAGTTCGTCTGTCCAACGCTCATCTAAGCATGGTCTCCTGGACGGTATGTGCTCACCCCAGGCCAGCCTCGGCCTACCGCCCCATGCCCCACCCCGCAGTTCCTTCCAAAGGCCAAATCTGACCATGGCACTTTTTGCTTCAACCCTATATGGCTCCACCAACCACAGTTTGAAGCCCAAACTTCTTACCAGGGCCTGCAAGATCCCTCACAATCCGGTGCCCATGCTGGCTGCCCACAGCACATGCACAAACATTCATGCACACACATGCTTACAGACATGCACTCACACACACACACACACACACACACACACACACACACACACACAGCTATCCTGGAAGCAGGTCCTGCTCTCCATCAAGCCTTCAGATGACCACAGCACTGGCCAGCACCTGGATGGACAGCTTCATGAGAGACCCTGACCCAGAACCACCTAGCTAATTCACTCCAGGATTCCTGACCCACCGAAACTGTGAGATAATAAACGTTGGTTGTAAGCTGCTAAACTGGGGTAATTTGCTCCACAGCCATAAATAACTAATAATACCATTTCCTAGAGTAGATCGCCTAACCTCGCTATGCCTCCATTTCCTCATCTGTAAAATGGGGTTAATAAGAACCCGTGGATAGGACTTCCCTGGTGGTGCAGTGGTTAAGAATCCACCTGCCAATGCAGGGGACACGGGTTCGAGCCCTGGTCCAGGAAGATCCCACAAGCCGCAGAGCAACTACGCCCGTGCGCTACAACTACTGAGCCTGAGCTCTAGAGCCCACACGCCACAACTACTGAAGCCTGTGCACCTAGAGCCCATGCTCTGCAACAAGAGAAACCACAGCAATGAGAAGCCCGCAATGAAGAGTAGCCCTGCTTGCCACAACTAGAGAAAGCCCATGTGCAGCAACCAAGACCCAACGCAGCCAAAAATAAATAAATAAATAAATAAATTTAAAAAAAGAGTTACTGACTAGGAACTGCTTATCACAGGGCCCAGACTATATGAAACATTCAATAATTATCAGGTATTACTATGATTTCTATTATTATTTATTATTAAAGATTTCTTTTTCGTTCCAAAGACTCTTTCATTTCCAAAGTGTGACTTTCCTGAGTAACACTGAACAGCATTTTAAGAATTTTTGGTATTTTATTTTTAAATATAACTTATTATGTTTGATAGTTTGTGGAATAACATCCTCCAATATTCTCTATATTAAATGCTAAATATCAAAAAAAGAACAAAATTAAGAGCTTGCCCAATACCTGAACACGTGTTCTCAGCTTATTACGTCTTCCATAAAAAACCTACGTACTGTGATCGCTGGAAGTCAATGCCATTACTCTGCTGAGAAAAAATTTCACAGCCTTTTCCTGCAAAGTGACGCTTCCCCTAAAAAACAATAACAATAACAATAATAATAGGTAACCACTATCTTCCACCTAGTTCTCACTCTGCTAAGTGCCTTACGTGCATAAATCCTCACATTCAGGAGCATCCGGTCAGGGACCAATGGGGAACTTGAAGCTCAGAGAGCGAAGCACCGTGGCTGAGGTCCCCCAGGGAACAAGCGGCAGATCCAGGAAACAAACCTGCTCCATCTGACATAAAAGCTGCTGCTCAGGGGCGTTTTGAGACCGGACCCCTCCTCTCACCTCCCCAGGCACTTCCAGAAAGGCTGTCATTGGCTGTGGCCAGAGCTGTACGCCTGCTCTGAAGTCAGAGGCACTTCTTTTCTGAGGCTACATCTTTAGAAGACACTCCCACCTGCACTGCAGGGACACGGGGACGCAGGGGGCCCTCCAAAGCTGGGGGCTGCCTTTTGCTTCAGGGTGTGGCACATGTCCCTAACTCCCATGCCATCCATTTGCTGCCCCACAGCCCTCTGAGGCCTCCAGATCCGAGGAAGGCCAAAGGCCTGGAATGAATGAAAGTGCCAGGCAGTCACAGCTGGACCCCTTATTGAGGTCACAGCACCCCCTTACTGAGACGTCACAAAGGCCAAGGCACCGGAAAGCAGGAGGGGCCTGGATCCTTGGCTCAGGACTTCCACTCAGAGCTCTGCCATCAACACCCTCCTTGAACTTGTCTCTTTGGCAAGTCCTGTTCCTCCCCGCTCTCTTACCCAACAGACACCCAGCAGGTGGCTGGCTGTGGCTGGAAGCCAAACAGTGACCTCGCCAGTGGTCACCAAGAAAGCCGTCTCTTCTGGCCCTTTGTCCTGGGCTCAAGGACAGGAGAACGTGCAGGACTGAGACTCTGGCATCTGTGTGAGGCCCATCAGACGTTAAAGTTCAAATGCTTTGGGTCCATCTGCCAAAACGTGGACTAGTTTTCAGACCTTCCTTCTCACCCAGCAGGAAGAACCACACACCTCTCAGTTAGAGCCTGAAAGAGGGCAAGCTCTGCTTCTGGTTATCTCCCAGAGGCAGGGGGACAGAGAGCCTTTATGCACCTGGAGATGTGCTGTTTGCACACTCTTACAGTGAGAAAGCCAGACCCTGAGAGCAGGCAGAAGAGGCCATGTAGCTTAACTCTCACCCCGTTGCCTCCTCTGTCTCCTTGTTTAGGGGATACTCAGCTTCTCCTTGCATACCTCAACTGACAGAGAGCTTACCACCTCCCAAGATGGCCCTCTCTGGAACCCAGATTTTGGAATCAGAGCCCTGGATTGGATATTCAGTTCAGCACATGACCCTGGGGAAGCCTCTTCACTCCTGTGGGTTCTTGTGTCTCCCTTTCCATAAATAGGGCTTGTGGTCTCACAGGTCTGCAGGGAGATTCAAATACAATATTGGCTATGGATGTACTTTTGAAATGGAAAGCCACATGCAGCAGTGAGGATTATTTTTGTAATAATTGCTGTCATTATGAGGCTGTCATACAGCACAAATTGTTCCGGAGCTTCTCTGATGTAGAACTCACACTCGCTCCCCATCAGCTCCTACGCTCTGGATCTTCCCACTGTGGGGTAATCACAGCGGTTGTGGTGAGAGAGAGAATATTTGTCAGCTTTGTGAAGACGCCAATCCAATCTGAGAATTGTCATTCTGGAAAAATATAGACCAAAGGTGAGTTCACTTAGACTCCGCACTAATGAGCTAGTCACCAGGCCACGTGCACCCAAGAGAAGTACATGCTCTCACCGCCCCCCCGCTCCTTTTATCTGTCAGCAAGCATTCTAGTGCCTTCTACGGGAGAAACAGAGAGATCACCCAACATAGTCCCAACACACGGCACCACTCTACTCTGTCTCCGGATGATATATTTCCTTCTCTCCTGCTTATCACTATCAGACGTTTCTTATTCATTCATTTGTTCCCCATCTGTACTCTCCTTCTCTGTCGTGTTATCCACTAGGTTCCCAGTGCCAGCCCAGGACCTGGCATATGAGATATTGAATCTATGTTTGTTGGATGAATTTATAAATAAATGGTGAGCAAAGTGCAGCCTCTGAACCCAAAGAACTCTGTCTGCTGGGGAACAACAGACAAGCATTCAGGTGGTATCAATTCAATGTGATCATGATAACAGATGAACAAAGGAATAGTAGGGACAAAACAAGAAGAGGCAGGAACTCTGCTTCCACAGAGTCCAGGAAGGCTTCCCTGGGCAGAGACTTGAGTTGGGCCTTGAGGGTTGAGTAGGAGTTAGCCAGGTGGATGAAGAAACTGTGGGGTAAAGAACCAGGGTGTCGAACAACAAGATGCATTGGTGGTAGGACACACTGTTCCTTGTGGCTGCAGCATAGGGAGAGAGCTCCAGAGAGCTGAAAGAAGTGAGGCTGGGGGTCTCTTCCTAAAATGCAAGGTCAGGACTTGTGTGCTTCATCAAAGAGTAATGTGGTGTTCTGAGAGCTCTGGGCAGGAGTGTGGTGGGATCAGAATCACAGTTGGGAAGATCACTTCAGTGCAGTGGGTTAGAGAGTGGGTGACTGGAGACAGGGAGGCCAGGGAGGAGATGGGTCCAGGAGAGGGGTGGGTCCAGGAAGGGGGGGTCCATGAGAGGGGTAGGACCTCCTGAATGGGGCAAGGGCAGGGACTTAAGGAGATGGGAATGAGAATATCTAGAGTCAAGATGAGAACAAAATTAAGAACAAAGAAGAACTGAGAGATTTTTTACATGAAAAACTCATCAGCTTTATGATGTTAGCACTAGTCTAGATTCCCCAGGTAGAAAGGGAGGAGATGAGACCACATGTTGATACTTACTATGTGCCAGATACTTTTCGTTCATTGCTTCGCTCAGTCCACGAGGTGGGCATTATTCTCTCCATTTAACAGACAAAGAAACTGAGGCTCAGAGAGGTTGAAGAATCTGCCCAAGTTTTCACATGGAAGGCAGAGCCAGGAATCAAACACAGTTTCTTCTGACATTAAAACCCAAGTTCCTCACCTTATATCACCTGCCTCCCAGAAGACTCAGTGCGGGACAGGTTTTGGAAAGAGGGGAAGAAAAGAAAGTAACAAGGGAAAAAACTGTGCTGCCTGCTATGGCCTGAAAGTGTGCCCTCAAAATTCATATGTTGAAATCCTAATCCCTAAAGATGATATTAGGAGGTGGGGCCTTTGGAAGGTGTTTAAGTCATGAGGGTGGAGCCCTCATAAGTGGGATTAGTGCCTTTCTCTAAAAGAGGCTCCAGGGAGCTCCCTTGCCCCTTTCACCATGGGAGGACACAGAG
Organism: Platanista minor; assembly: GCA_004363435.1. Taxonomy (NCBI): domain Eukaryota; kingdom Metazoa; phylum Chordata; class Mammalia; order Artiodactyla; family Platanistidae; genus Platanista; species Platanista minor. The sequence goes on from RJWK010013806.1 coordinate 29,876, forward strand.
AGAAGGTGCTGGCTTGAACAAGGACGAGGACGTTCCCTGGAAGGCGGCAACCATGGTGGCACCTTGATCTTGGGCTTCCAGCTTTTGGAATCATGAGCAGCACACTTCTTTCATTTGTAAGGTGGCCAGTTGGTGGTATGGTGTTATAGCAGCCCAAACCTACCAAGACACTGCTCTTGGAGCTCACCTTCAAGGGGATCTTTCTTTCTCGTTGCCAAATTCTGTCTTGACTAAACGTCAGTAGGTAAAGAGAGCAAATTATCTTTTTTCTTCTTTGCTAATTATGCTAACATCAAAGATCATTCCTGATTCAAGCACTAATTTCCTTTTCATACTTTAAACTGAGACTGTGGAGACATAAACTGTGACCTGCTTTTCTTCCCCTCTTCTGGTGCCAATCGTTGGAAAAACCTTTGGCTTTGAAATGAGAATTTCAAAGCAGACGGTCCAAGCTCTTAAAGAGAAGGAAAATCCCAGTTATTGAATAGCCAAGAGTGCTAGGACTGTAGGTGCCTTCTATGCAAGACTGTTGAATCGTGACACGTTTTCATCTTCATTTTATAGGTGAGAAAACTGTGAGTCAGAGGTGGACTTTTTCACCCAGGGTCACACTGGTAAGTGAAGACTGAGCGTATCAGGTCCATCTCGTGGATCCATGCCGGCATGTAGCAGAGCCTATGGCCATTTCCTCATCACTGGGCACAGCTTGGGCACTGAATAAATGTTTGCAAAATGCAGGTGTGGGTAGACAGATGAGTGTCATCTTGCTCACTGTGACATCAACTTCTATACCTGAATTTTCACTTCCAAGTATAGGCCTGATACCTAGTGTTTACTCCATCTGGGTTTGTTGAGAAGGCAGACAAATCATGTCCTCATCGGTGCAGAGTGGCAGAATGGTCTCCTGCTGGGGTTCTAACAATATACCCATAATACAGAGCTGTCCCTGCCCAGCTGACCACGACTGACAGAGGGCTGAGCCATGAGGGTGGGCTGTAGTAGAGCCACTGCAGAGAAGACAGGCTTGGAACTCACCAAACCCATCTGTCTGGTTTCCGAGGCACAGAGGGACCTCTCGTTTGTACGCAGGTGGAGCCATGTGACTGGAAGAGAGGGTATGACAAGAGCAAAGGTCTTGAGTCAGAAGCTAGCAGGATTCATGCTTGAGGTACGATAAGAAGGAAAGTGTAGCTGGCGTCCACCATGGTCACTTTTACCTGAGGGTCATACAAAGTTAGATAAGGGGAAAACCTCAGGCAGCAGACTCCTCTTTTCCTCCTTCTTGGACCTGTGGCAGAGAGATGGACCCGCTGAAAAGATGGGCAAGAACTTGAGCTTAATGGGAAGTCGGAGATGATGGGATTGAAGTTGATAATGGTCCAGGAGTGTACCACTGGGTGGCTTTCAGCTGAAGTGACAAAAAAACACCCTGACTCTGGTTCCTGTACTAAGAACATTTATTTACCTCTCATAGAAAAAGTCAGAAAGTAAGTGACCCAGGGTTGGTGTATCAGCTCAACAATGGTAGTGAGCTAGATCAACACCCCTTGAGTTCTCTTGTCCTTCTTCTCACGGTTGCAAAATGGCTGTCGTGGCACCAGGCATCACAGCCTCACTTGGCCATCTTCAAAGACAGAAGGCAGTGAATAGTAGTGGCATGGTGGAGCAGAGTTTATCCTCACATGCCTCCTTTTTATTATGGAAAATACATTTTCCAGAATCTTGTCAGCAAATTGACTGGTCATACACTGGGAAGGGACTAGTATTTTAGATTGCTGTGGTCACCATGCCCACAGAGTCACTGCTCAGTCTCTAAAGTAATTGGTCAGTTCAGGATAAGTAGACAAATAAACACATTGAACTAATCAATCAGCCATCAGGAGTTGCAACTCATCTTTGAACAGTACCTTATAATTATAAAATGATTTCACATATATTGGCTCCTTACATCCTCATAGCCAACTTTTCAAGGAGGGGATATCATCCCCATTTTAGAGATGAGAATACTGAGGCTCAGAGAGAGAGAGTGACTAGCATATGGCAGAGCTAGATTCGTCTGACTCAAAATTTCCCCTGCTGCATCTAACTTCCTCTTCCTCCATCCAATCCATCTGCCTGGTTGGCTAAGGGGACTGCTTGGTTCCCATTGCCCAGAAGTCTCCTTCAGAAGGAAGGGGAGGGAATCCTGGGCTGTTGATCCCCTACTGTGTGCAGAGAACAGATACACAAAGAGCAGAATGATGTCTCTAGATGGTCATTTGGGGCTGGTTCACATTCTGGGTTCTACTGACCTTTCTTTAGACAGTTGGAGCCCTTGGCCTTGAGGGGAATCTGGGTTGTTTAAGCAGGAAGACCAAGAGACAGACATGGTAGATGTGTACTGACTCCCAAAATCAGCTCTGGAGCATCAACAGGGGAGGTTGTGGGAGAAGCTTGGTGCAGAGTTTATGGACCTAGATTTGGAAAAGAGAAGAGGGGGACAGTTAAGCCTCTGCCCCTGCTTGTGCCCCAGGCATGGAAGGAGGGAAGCCAGGGTGTGGAGGATAAGGTGGAATGTGACACCACATTGAGAAGCACAGACCAGCATCAGGAAAACAGGAGGGTACCTGCCGTTCTCAAGCCAGGGACTCTCAGAGGCAGCGACACCCACCCTACCTGTGGATGGTCCAGCGGAGACTTAGAGAAGCTGAGCCACATCCAGAACACCGCAGGAGGGCACCTCCTTCCAGCAGCCAAGGTCACATATAAGCTCTCCCACCATATTCCTAGACTGAAAGCTAGGGCCTGTGACACCCACAGGGGATGCTTTGGTGCTGAAGAGTGGCCCCAGCATCTAGGACTCAGGTGGGCAGGTCAGAGTCAAAGGTCCCACCGCTGATGACATAGGCACAGTCTCTTTGAATCTCAACAATGAGTCTAGAAAAACATATATTGGCATTTTACCATGATACAGAGCAGAAAACAGACTCAATGAAGTTCCATATCAATTACCAAAAGAAGGAGGAGGTAGGATTTGAACCCAGCACTGTCTGTTCTTTTTCTGCCCTTGAAAAGCTTGTTCTGAAATCACAACCTGTCTTCATACCATGCATGTTGCTTAGTCATCATTATTTTCATCTATTATATATTATCACTACTATATCTTTTTCATTGTAGAGTATCGTTCTGTCTTCAAGAATTAGGAGTCTCCTAAAAGCAAAGATGCAAAGATCTGGAGGAGAAATAAACTAGCCTCACCTGTATTTTAATAGGCTCTCAATCCTCAAACTTGTCCAGAAAGACCTAGAGGCCTAGGGACAGTGATTTCCTGCATCTGCAGATGCCTCCTCACTTGCTTCCTGGCCTTCACAGTTTCCTCCCCTGGGGAATAGCATTAGCTGTCTACTTTCTTTCAAAAAAGAGACACAGCAGTCTCGTGGCAAAACTTTAAAGTGTATCTGATCTGATAACCAAGTGGACAAGCACAGTCGCTTTAGAAGGCGTGTTCAGATCCCAGGTGAGCTTCGCTTGCTCTTGGGAGGGGGATAATCTTTGAACTGGGTGACTAGTATCCTCTCTCCCTGCTCCCCATCTTCACACTACTTTCTCTGCTCCTTGCCATCCCCTCCCCTGCCCTTGGGCCCATTCTGCTGGCAGCCTCAGGGGCTAAATAAACGTGGGCAACTAAAGCAGAGAAAAGGGGGACTTCCTCCTGGCTTCTCCCCTTCCTCTGTAGCTCTCACCACCCTTCAGATCAGAACCAATTTTTCCAGACTGGGGATAGCCCTCCTCTGAAGAGAGGGTCTTAGAGGAGAATCAAGATACTCTGGGTGGGTCCTAAAGGAAGAGCCCCGATCTCTCTCCAGGCTAAGCCCCAGGAAGGGAGCCAAATCCCCAAGACGTCTGTGCGATTCCAGAGGAGAGAGGACCTGCCCCCTTGCAGCCCACAGGAGCCCAAGAGAGGGGAAAGAGACCACAGAAAGTGATACCTGGAGTATCCTGGAAACAAGTCTATGAACAGCCTCATACAGATGTGTCGGGGACCCGGAGCTGCGGAAACAATGAAATAACCTCTGAGCATCCAAAGATCCAGAGACTCTGTCAGGGGCCAGCAGAGTCAGCACTGCTGAAGGAAAGCAGCCCTTCCTTCTCTCTCTCTTCTGTCTCTGTCTCTGTCTCTCTCTCTCTCCTTCCCTTCCTCTGTCTCTCACTCCCTCTGTTTCTCTGTCTCCCTTCCCTCTAATCTCTCTCTCTGTCTCTTTACGCGTGCACGCGCACACACACACACACACACACACAATCAGAAAATCTCAGACTGATCCTTCAAAACATATCTACATAAGAGATTGTCCCACTAGTATTATTATTTTCACTTCGACTTTCTCACCATCCTCACACCCTGGACCCAGCCATCACCGTCCCTCACCTGAATTGCTGCATGAGCCTCCTAACTTATTTCCACACTTATTCCACTACAGTTTTTCTGGCCACAGCAGTCAGCATGATCCTTTAAAAACACAGGTTAGATCATGCCATTCTTCCTCTGCTCGGAATCCTACAGCAGCTTCTCATCTCACGCAGCACAAAATGCCAATTCTCTCTGTGACCTACAAGGTCGTACTGCCCTCCCCTCAGAACTCATCTCCCAGTTACATCCTCCGTACTCACTCAGCACCAGCCACTCTAGTTCTCCTCAGACACACTGAGCTCACACCCCACCTCAGGGCCTTTGCACAGGATCTGGAATTCTCCCAGGCTGGCATGGACCTTACTCCTTTAATTCATTCACGTGTTGGCTCAAGCACTACCTGAGAACCCAATCTCTATAAGCTCTGAAAGCATGGTTTTATCTAGTTCTTTCATGTCTGTATCCCCAGCACTTAGGAGAATGCCTGACATTTCCTTTGTGATCAATGACTATTTATTGGATAAACAAATGTCCCATGTTGGCAACTAACCAAGGGCCAGTCAACTAGAATCCTGAGGGTTTTATTTATTTATTTATTTTTGGCTGTGTTGGCTCTTCGTTGCTGTGCATGGGCTTTCTCTAGTTGCGGCGAGCAGGGGCTGCTCTTTGTTGCGGTGCACGGGCTTCTGACTGCGATGGCTGCTCTTGTTGCGGAGCACAGACTCTAGGCACGCGGGCTTCAGTAGTTGTGGCACATGGGCTCAGTCGTTGTGGCTCTCGGGCTTAGCTGCTCCACGGCATGTGGAATCTTCCCAGACCAGGGCTTGAACCCGTGTCCCCGGCATTGGCAGGCGGATTCTTAATCACTGTGCCACCAGGGCAGCCCCCTGAGTTTGAGAGGATGTAGTCAAAGACCAGAGTAGCCAGGCCCTTCTCCAGATCTTAGACTCTACCCTAGGAAAAAGCGGGGGAATATTTGATCGTGTCCACCACCCTAGAATGGGGACTAAAAATAGAATTAATGTAAATGATAGCAAATGAAGTTATGTTTCTTGCCCTAAGCCTGTGGTTTGAGATTCTCAATAGGCGCACTTTCCTCAAAGCAGAAATCCTCAGCCAGTTGGTGGCAACCTCTCAACAGCCTCAATGATTTTCTGTTGGACCAGCTCACCTGCTTCCTTCACTTCCAGGCATCCTTAAACAGCACTGAATCCCTTCGATGTGCCATACCTGGGCTGGTGGGGCACTAGGCTACTATCAGTAATAACGATTAACACTTACTGGACTCTTACAGTTCCAGAAACTGTGCTAAAGGCTTCCTATGGGGGATGTCCTTTAATCTACCCAACGGCCCTGTGAGGTTTGTAAGGCTCGCGCTATTATCAATCACCTGTTACAGATGGTCTCTGACCTAGAAGCACTCCGAGTTCCATCAGGAAGACAGAGACATGAATCAATTACCATATGGCATGAGCTTGAACAGAAGGAAGCACAATGCTGCAGGGACACAGACGGAAAGCTGATTAGTTCTCTTTAGGATGGGGGTGGTCAGTGAATTCTGCCTTTTGCAGCTACCAGAACCCTTCCAGCCTCTTCCTTTCAGATCTTCCAGCCTCTTCTAAGGCTTTCAGATCTATTGTGCCCTCTCAGACACCCCATCCTTGGCTCTTCCCGTGGCTGCTCCTCTTTCAACTCCAGTCTCCTTCCAAATGTCCCTCCAAAGTAAAGTCCCATCTCCCCAATGGAATGTAAGCTCCCTGAGAGCAGGGCTCCTTCCTGTCTGGTTCATTATTGTATTCCCCAAACATGGGCAGGTGATTGACACAGCAGAGGTGCCCAGTAAGTATTTACTGAACAAATGTCTGTATGAGTGTGTGAGTGAGTTAATTAATTGAAATTACAACAGGCTCAGTAGGCAGGGAGGAGGGAAGAGACGAACAGAGAATTCCCCTTTTTGAATGGGTAAAGCTGGAGGGAGGTTGCCACAACATATGGCAAGGAGGAGCAAAGACCCATCAAAGATGTCCTCTGCCTCACTCTGCTTAGGGAGCCTCATGGTCAGTTCTCCTAGGCCCTCTCCTCCAAGCAGAGTTCTTAGAACATACTAGTCTCCTGATATTTGATGAATGAGGGAATGACTAGGAATCACCCCAGCTGTGCAAATGCATAGCCAAATAGGGTGGTGCTGTCTCTCCCTAGTATTCCTTCCTCAACGAGTAAATGGTCAGTTCACTGTTTTTCTCACTAGCCCACTCATTGGAAGTTTTGATGTCGGGCAGATCTGAGTTGGTACCCCAACCCACCACCTTGGATAAGCGGCTAAGCCCCTGAGCCCCAGTTTCTGCACCTGCAAATAGAGGTAACAGTACCTGCATGATAGCTGTGAAGACTGAAAGAGATGAGGCCTGCAAAGCCCTCTGCATAATGACCATTACATAGTAAGTGCTCAATAAAGCACTGAATCAATGAAGGAATGGATGAATGAATGAATGAAAAAGGGAATACCTATTTTTGGCGAGACCTTAGATTTAGTAAATTTGAGACAACTTGATGAAAGAGAGGCTGCAAATTCTCCTTTCCAAACATCTTGAGAGATAGTGCTTATTGAAAAGCATACTGAAGCCTCTTGACAGACTAGAGTGGTGGCTTTAAGGGCATGGGCCAGGGATGCTGATGTGATGACTGGCATCATCCTGTCCTGTGTCCTGGCCAACACAGGCACAGGGCTGCCCCAGCACACGGAAAACAGATCCCACAGAGGGGCCTGGGGGCTTGAGGCAGCGCCCCCAGCGAGCTTGTTGGTCCTTTGCAGACTTAGTTTAGTAAGTCTGAGAGTGTGGACTCTGGAACTGTCTGGGTTCGAAAGTCAACCCTGCTTCGTATTAATTGAGCAGGTTTGTGCAAGTCACATGACCTCTCTAGGTCTTGGTTTCCAAATCTGTAAACTGAGAATAAAACAGCATCTGCCTCATTGGGTGGTGGTGGAGATAAGTGAGTTCCCACAGGGAAAGCATGAGAACAATGTCTGGCACACTGTACATACCCAAGAGACAGAAATTGGCTGAAAGTATAAATAAAAAGATTCTGCCGTTATATAACTACCCTTCACTCAGTGTCTCCTCTGTTCTGGGTTCTGGACACGGAAGATGCAGGGATAAATAAGCTATGACCTCATTGCTCCCAGGCTGGTGAGGAAGGCAGCTGTGTAAACAGACAGTGGCAGCCGATGACACTGGGGCTGTGGTGGAAGAATAATTAACAGACCAGGAGACCCTCAGCAAGGGCACCCAAGCCAAGCCTGGGAAACCAGAGAGTGCTTCCTGGAGGAGGTGATGAACTTCAAGTAGGAAAGGGCACTGAGCCAGGAAGAGGGGAGGGAAAAAGCATTCTAGGCCAAAGATTGTGTGAGCCTCGGCCCAGAGGCGAGCATGGTTGGCACAGCCAGGGGATAGGAGGATGAGAACATGAGGGCAAGGTGGGAGATGATAGCTTTCGGAATCTGCAGAGCACACTCTGTGTGCCAGACCCTGTGCTCAGCATGGGGTACGGGGAGAGCAAACAGTAGCAGCTCTCAAGGGACATACAGTCTAGTTAGAGAGATGGAGACCTAGATTATTATATTATAGTCGTAATAATAATGCAGTACAGCAGGTGCTATGGCTGAGCTTTGCCCAGGGGCTGTGGGGATCCCTAAGTAAGCACAAGAGAAGAGTTTTGAAAGACTTCTCAGAGGACAAAATGACTGCAACCATGTTTCTTCTTTCCTTCCTTCTCCCAAGAGGTAGTATAGGATGTGGCTGAGAGTGCCAATGCTCTGTTCGTATCTCCGTTCTGCCCACTTAGCAGCTGTGTGACCTTGGCCAAGTCTCTTAAGCTCTGTTTCCTCATGGGATTGTTATAGAATTAAACACGTTAATAAATTTAAAGTTCTTAAAACCATACCTACTGCAAAAGCAAGTGCTCTCTGTGTTGGATCTGGTAGATTCACTTATTCAGTATCTGTGTATTAAGGTGCACTGCATGCCAGACATTGCTGTAATCACGGGAGACATGATAGGGGACCAACGAAACAAGGTCCTTGCCTTCATGCAGTTAAGATTCTAGGGAGGGAAGATAAGTAATAAGGATGCAAACAATAGATGAACAAGATAATGTGTGCTAGTGGTAAGTGCTGTGATGGAACTACATCAGAGGAGTAGGTGACTTAGATAGTCTGCTCAGGAAAGGCCTTTTAGATGAGCTAATTCTCTGAGGATGAGGAGAAGCCAGCCGAGGAA